>JANHGC010003450.1:74244-87706 GCA_027560395.1 Boaedon fuliginosus
GTCTTAGGCGACCCCTGTGAAAGGGTCATTCGACCCCCAAAGGGGTCCCGACCCCCAGGTTGAGAACCACTGCTCTATAGTAAATTGTATAAGGATTACTACATGACCCAATATCACTTTTCCTTTTGGCTTCGGCGGAGAATGGATGTTGTGTCTTCCTGACAATTATACACGTTAGCTGTGCAGCAGACCTTCAGATTCAAAGGCAAAGTGGTGTTTTGGAGTGTGTCGGGCAAGCAAACAGCACCTGTCTGGAACTTCTTAAACCCAACGCATCTGTTTCTAAGATCACACTGCAGTTGTTTGGAGTTGCATGAGATTACAGAGAAATCGGCAGTTACTTTTAAGGAGTTGTAGGTAGGTGAAACATTCACCCGCCTGTATAGTTTGAAATACATTTGGCCTTTGAAGCCAAATAGCTGTCCAGTAACAGAAAACCAACACAGAAAACAAGTATATTCATATAGCCACTACTCAGAGAAGTAGTGTGCAGATATGAGAGCTCAGTGACCTTTTTGTTGTCGCATGCTGAAACCCCCCCTGTGCATGCGCACGTGACCCCTAACCCCCATGCATGTGTGCATGACGCCGGGGTTTCTAGGCCCAAAAAACAGCTGAGGCGCAGCAGAGCCAAAAAACAGTTGATTGGCGCTGCCGCACCAATCAGCTAAGCTTCAAACGCCCAAATTGTTTGTTAAATTTAGTTGCTGGTTCGTCCGAACCATTTATTAAATGTAGCTACTGATTCGCCCGAACCGTTTGTTAAATTTAGCTACTGGTTTTCCCAAACCGTTTGTTAAATTTAACGATCGGCAGCACTGATCAGCTGGTTTTTGGCTCTGCCATGCCTCAGCTATTTTTACAAATTTACAATGGCACTAAAAAAAGTGACTTATGATCATTTTTCAAACTTATGACCATTGCAGCATCCCAAAGGATTGTTGACAACTGACTCACATTTATGACAGATGCAGTGTCCCAGGGTCATGTGATCCCTCTTTGCAACTTTTTGACAAGCAAAGTCAATGGGGAAACCAGATTCATTTAACAATTATCTTACTAATTTAACAAGTGCAGTGATTCATTTAACAAATGTTGCAAGAAAAGTCTAAAATGGGGCAAAACCCACTTAACAACATAAATTTTAGGGTCCATTGTGATTGTAAATTGAGGATTACTTGTAATGACTGCATTTGGGAGTCCAGAAGAGAGCTGGACAGAATTCTCACTACAAGCACTGCTTTTTTTTTAACGCTGCTTTATATATAAATATATAAATATAAATATAAATATATACAGGAATTATTGAGTCTGTCATCTGCACCTCTATAACTGTCTGGTTTGGCTCGGCAACCAAACAAGACAGACACAGACTTCAATAGATAATTAGATCTGCAGAGAAAACAATTGCTACCAACCTGGCTTCCATTGAGGACTGGTATACTGCACAAGTCAAAAAGACAGCTGTGAAAATATCTATAGACCCCACACATCCTGGACACAAATTGTTTCAACTTCTGCTCTCAAAATGACGCTACAGGACACTGCACACCAGAACAATTGGACACAATGATAGTTTTTTCCTCGAATGCCATCACCAATTCCCACAACACTGTCAAATTACTTACTACTAATCTTACTACTCTTCTCATCCTTCCTAGTACCTATCTTCTCCCACTTATTACTATAATCGTGTTGTAACTTTACAATTTATATTGTCTTATCTGTTGTCCTAGTACAATTTGATTGCTTATTAGTATCCCATGACTATCACTAAAAGTGATGTATCTTACGATTCTTGTTGAATGTATCTTATTATTACTATTTTTTTTCCTTTAGGCACAATGAGAGCATATGCGCCAAAGACAAATTTCTTGTGTGTCCAATCACACTTGGCCAATAAAGAATTCTATTCTATTCTATTCTAAAAAAAAATGTACAGTATACCAGGCTAATACAATTTTTCTTCATTTCAACAGAATGATTTAAAGATAGAAACATAAAAGAATCCTTTTGCTGCTACTGGTATAAGAAACACTTCCCCATTTGTGGACTGAAGACCTCCCACTTACAACCGAATAGCATTCTAAAAGTTTAAACTGTGAACAAGGTACTAGAGAGACAGAACTGGCTTCATCTTGTATTGCATTTCCTGAGTTTCTGCTAGAAGTTATTCTCAGGATCCAAATCTATGTTTATACAACTTCACATTTAAAGTGGAGTGAATTGCAAATCACTGCATCTTTGTTGTTTCTTATTAATATACAGCACATATAATCATTCTTTAAAGTTCCAAAATAAACATATTGAAAAGAAATAAGAATCTGTGGAAAAAATGTTGAACATGTAAAAAGCTATTCATGTATTATTTAACTACTGATGCTTAAAAACAAGGAATCATGAAAACAAAATGTCTAGTGTTTCAAACTTGGAGATATATTTGCTTGAAAGAAAATAGATTCCCACTCATTATTACTGAAAGCATGCAGTTCCACAGGTCTATAGCTTTCCACTGTTACCAGTGTAATTTTCAACATACAATACTTAGATAGTTCCAAAACTCCTTTACCTTTTTTTTAATTCAATACATTTCTATTATTTTGTCTTTCACTCTCTTCCTGCACCACAGGTGGAACTTTGACTGGGTTCTGAAGCAATTCTGAAGAACAAGGCATCCGTAAGAACAAGAATAAACAATTGCTTCTGCCTCTTTGCCTGACTTTTCCCAGCATGAACACTATTCTTCACTCTACTATCAGCACCTGATACTTAAATTGTCAGGAAAACATAAACAACATAAATAAATACCTCCATATTCTTCCTCACCCACAGCAGAATTTACAATGACAGGTCCCATTTTGGATTAACCACTGGATGCACAATTAAATAACAAATATCTAGAATTTTTAATCTGATATACAAGGATCTCCTCATATTGTATATGAATTGTGGAATCCATTCATACTTCCACTTTTCAATAGAGCTTTAACAAAGGAAAAAATGGGATGAATCATAATATTCCTTGTTTAATATGACTCAACTTTTCTTATTATGAATACTATAAGGGAAACACTTTTTTAAAATCAAATACTCCCTGTTATTTAAAGTCGACTCCTTGGAGGTAAGTGAATTCTGTGAATTCATGGATAAGTACATTCTTTATAACAATAAATTGCCACCATTTCCTTTCAGAATTAAAAAAAAAAACTTTTGCAGTACAGTCTAGAGTTCTGAGATTACAAGGTGATTTCCCATCCAGTTGCAAACTATGTCTGACTCTGCTTAGCTTTTTCTCACTATGATCTTACTATTTTGTTTTACCAATTATAGTTCTTCAACAAAAGCAACTATCACCAGTGAAACATATGTAACAAACTGCAAAGGACAGCAATAATAAGTAAAACACTATCAAAGCTATGAAAATCACTAAGGCATTGTAACATTTAATCCACTTATAAGAGTTACTAAATGGATCCTGTCAAGAGATTTACATTAATATGTTTACAATGGTACACCAAAAACAATCATATCAACAATAATAGAAATGGTAGACTAGGGGTTTCAAAGGCAAAATAATAGAAGTGGGATGTACACTATTAATTTCAGAGAAGGAAAAGGAAGTAAATCCATGGTATACAGAAATGTAAAGAAATTCACAATGGAAGTTATCAAAGAAAACAAAACATAATGGAAAAAAATAGAGGCAATAAGTTAAACAGAATGTTGCAGACACTATGAGAAGAAAATTTCAGCAAGCGGATTAGTGTACTAAAAATCACAGAATCACAGGATTGGAAGAGACCTCAGAGGTCTTCTAGTCCAGCCCCCTACCCAACACATAAAGGGTCTTCTTGCAGTGATGAAAAGGAATAGGGCATGGATGGGCAATGGCAGAAATGAAGGGAAAGAAATGGAAGTGACACAACTGAAGTATTTTTAGTGTGTGTTTTCTGATATTAATGCTGGAACACCACCAGTAAAAGAACAGAGGCACAACAGTAAACATTAACAGCGAAGCTGAAAACATACATAATGTGGGAAAGCCACATGAAACAATGTGATTCCGAGAAAAGTTATATTATAAGGCTTTCAAAGAGATCAAGAGGGGATGTACAAGGAAAGTTGTATTTAGGATAGCGGTGCAGTAGCGAAAATGGCCAATTTCATTGGGAGTCCTATCAGTGATGGGAAAGCTATGATTGGCAACAGCAGTGTCCATACCGGCAATGGATACTAAAATTGATAAAGAGCGCTGGAAAGATGGAAGCAATAAGCAGTCAATGAGGATGACATGGCAATGAGGATGACATGGCAATGAGGATGTTGATGGCAGAAGCTTCACCACACACAGTAACAGTGCCAGTTATAAAGGAACATCCCAACAAGGATGGCCGCACAATGTGCGGGATGGATTGCAGCCATGGTAGTTATCAACAGCCGCTGTCACTATTGCACAATGTTACCGCGGAAAGGAAAGTGACCCACAACGGTACCAGCAAACCAAAAAGAGACGAAAAGATATATACCATCTTGGGGAGGAAAATAAGAGCAGAACAATGAAACCCAAGGAAGACCCCCTAGCAGCATTTGGACCCTGGCAAAAGCCAAGAAGAGCGCAGGTGGCACAGGTGGTGCCCAAAGTGGTCAGCAGGGCAGGGCACAGAAGCAGAGTGGCAGCCCCAGGGAGGCTGAGCAAAGGTCACCAAAGATTACAAGGCCAGTGGTCAAGGCAGGCCTCCTCCCCCTCCCCTCCAACCCCGCACACCTGGGCAGGGGGGAGGAGCCCTGTCCCCTCACCTGCCGCCCTCCCCGGTTTGGTCCTCACCTGGTGAGGAAGGCGCCCTGCTGGAGAGGGGAGGCCTGGCCCACAGGACTGGGGGACTCCCTGGGCGGCGGACTTCAGCAGAACCTCGGCCGCCTTTCCCGCTTTTGCTCCCCCCACCCACCCACAACTTGTCTCGGCCCGGCGAGCTTCAGGCCCCAACCGCCGCCGCCGCCACCGACGACGACGACGACGCCACCACCTCCTCCCCCTCCATGGCTGCCGCTCACCCGGCTGCCGCTGCTGCATTGTGGGAAGCGGCCGTCTCAGTCGGACCCACCTCACTCGCCGCCGCCGCCCAGACCGGCTCCTGCACCAGCAGCAGCAGCAGCAGCAGCAGCAACCGCCGCCGCCGCCGCCGCCATGGGAGCTGTAACCGACGGTGAGAGACGGAGCGACCCCCGGAGCCGGCCGCGACCTCCCTTGCCGCCTGCTTCCGCCCGCTTTTCCCGGACGGGCCCAGCTTGAGCGTCCCCGCCACCTTCCTTTCTTGGCCGGTAGGGCCTTTCCAAGCCGGCTCGGCCGCTGCCTTAAGCCTCAGCCGCGGGGATGGAGATGGTGGGGTGGGGGTGGTGGATTCGCTTTTTCTACGGCCGACCTCCCCGCCTCTCCAACCCCGAGGTTTAAAACTCCCTTCCCCGCCGGCTGAGCCGCCCGATTCCTCCCGGGCTCATTTCTGCCTTGGCGGCGCCTGGCATGCCGCTCTCCGCGGCGGGACTTCCCACGATCCCCCAGCCCACCCCCGCGAGCCGCAGAAGCGGCGGCCACGAGGTCTTTGGGGTTTGGGTTTCGCCTCGCGTGTCTTTGCCAAGAAGAGCCCGCGGGGCTTACAGCCTGGGGCTCGGTGGCGGGACTTGCCCGGAAAAAAAAAACCCCGGGTCCAGTTCATTAAAGAAACCGAAGGGAAGCGCCTTTAGGGTGACCTTAAGCCGGGGGGTAGGTGGGTTGAAATGTGAATTTATTTAACGCTTACTTCTCTTCGTACGGCTAGGCTGCAGGAATATAGGGACGACCTGTGGACGGTATTGTTATTATTAAAATGCAATTGGCCGTTGACAGCTCCAGTGGACTCTGGGCGGCGCGCAAAACTAAAAAGACACCAAAAGCAGCTAATAAGCCCACAGGGAACTCAGACTGTGCGGTAACAAATTTTTACAAAAGGGAACTGGAATCGAATAAAAAACATCACAAATAACCAGTATCCGCGCGATTGGGGGGGGGACGGACTAACCCGGTGCTACCGTTTAGTGGTAATCTGGATTCTCCCCCCCCCCCTTCAGTTCACATCTCTCTGTTCTTACACGTTTTTATATTATTCCCTTTTGAAAATAATGACTTATGTTCTGCCATGTGGGTATGTGGCAGCTTTGGAGTTAAAGAGGCAAAATGTTACAATGCTCCCTGATTCCAGGTAAGTAATTTGCAACCTTAAAAACAGGGGTTAGAAAAACCAAAAGGGGAAAAGGAGGGAGAAAGGATGTGTGTATGATGTTTTGATATTCAACAAGTTGGGTTATAGTGGAGGTGATTCTAGGTCAGAGCTCCATAAAGTGGTCACTGTCGTCCCCAAAGAGTCAATGGGACTATCCAAAGAGTCAATTGTTATTTATTAGGGTTTTGTTGCACAGTCAGTCAGATGTGGATTTGGCATTTTTGGATTTGGCACTGGATTTGGCATTTTTGTCTGCCTATCAAGAGCCTTGTTGTTTTGTTATTCTGTTAATCAGAGTGGTATATATTAAAATATGTTCATATAATAAATGAACAATCTGAAACTTCAGGAAAGAATTAATGAGCTGAAGAGTTTGGGGACCCCTATTTTAGATCTTGGCATCCAAGAAACTGGAGCATACACTGTCATGCCTTGAGCTTTTATTCTTTACAATTTTCTTATGAATTGACCTACTTACTTATTTATAGAGAACACTGGAATAGGGCAAAGGAATGTTTGGCTTGCTGACCCAATCCATAGCTTGCACAAATTCTCAGAATTAACAATTCAATACCAGTTATTATCTATAAAGCCTTCATGGCATATATCTTAGGAGGCCTCTACTCCTATGGTTTCAGTTCAGAATCGTTTATGTGTCAGATAACCTATGTATCTCAAAAAAAAAAAAGTCTGAAGAACATTTCCTGTCTATCACTTTTAGAACTCTGCATATGATCAGAGACTTAATTTTTTATGTTTTCTACCAATCATACAGACTCTACATATTAGCAGCTGTTCTTTACATACTAAACCTGCGCAAAATATATGATTCTTCCTTATTCCTAGCCTTCCTCCCGTTTTCATGGTCATCTATGTACTTTTTCTGCACAAAATTGTTAGTTGATAGCAAGACCTTGCCATACCCTACGTATTTCCAGGCCCAGTTGTATTTGCTTTAAAATTATCATGATTTTCTGCACATACACGTTTTTTGCTCTTGCTTCTGATTGACGCATTATTAACTTTTTGTTTTATTCCTATGTTATAGCTCCAGTACTTTTATATAGCTTATTCTGATTTCAGATTTTGTTCTTCTATAGATATACCCCATGGATTTAAATATTAATTGATCTCTTTTTCCTCCCAATTGAAATTATTTTAATACATTTATAATTTTGATGAACTTCTTTTTATATAATTTTAGTTAATTTTCAAATAATATACTCTATTCTCCTTTTTCTATATTGAAGGCTACAATTCTGTGTCAATTTTTCTGTATGCAAGCCCCATTGAACATACTATGACTTTTTTTGTATAGGATTGTGAGCCAGTTTTGCACACGACTGGAAGTAGAGGCTTTGGGCCAGTCACTTTCTCCAGCCCTCAGAAGGCAATAGCAAACCACTTCCAAAAATGTCTAGAAAACTGTATTCTCCATGTAGTCTCTAGGAGTCATGATTTTTAAAAACAGTTAAAATACAATGATTGTGTAAGTTCTCATAACTGCATATAATTAATAACTAATTAAATTGTTACAGAGACATTGCAGTTCAGTTAACAAGATCACCATGGAGGTCTCTGTTTTACACATCCTTATTATAAAACGAGTTAGGACCTTTTTGTTAGCTAACAATCCTCCAGGACTCCTTTTTTTAGAAAAAAAAATCATTTTTAATGACAGGCTTCTATGACAAGTGATAATTTGTCTCATTTTAGAAATATTATTGCTATTTTAGATGAAGTTATTCGCAAGCGACTTTTGATTGATGGAGATGGTGCAGGAGATGACAGACGAATTAATTTGCTGGTGAAAAGTTTCATCAAGTGGTGCCATTCTGGATCTCAAGAAGAAGGGTATTTTGCTGTGTTTTATTTGTAAATCAAATGTGGAAACAGTTCATTCAACAGCAGTGCTATCTATAGCACATGTTCATTTAAATAGAAAACGGACACTCTATAACTTTTGAAGTATATCTTTGGCAATATGGTGATTGCTTTGGTAATTAAATTGAATTGGTTTTAAAGCAAGTGCTGAATAATATGATCCAGGCTAGCTAATATTCCCTGGGGAAAAATGCATTGATTTGTATTTCTAAGAAAAACAACAACAAATCATCCTATAAAATAAAAAAATAAATGAAAGCAATAAGACAAAATCAGTTTGACTTTAATAAGTAAATCATATATTTGGATACACTGGATACTGTATGCTACATTATGGATATATATTATGGAATATGATTCTAACAGTCTTTTAGGTATCTCTGATAATGACTGTAATATAAATTGGGATACTGCATTACTGTTGTAATGGTTGTGCCATTGGATACATGTTGTGCTTTTGTAATGTTTTGATAATAGCGCAGGAAGTGGTAAAATAATGTCCACTAAATCTCCAAGAGCATTAAAACCAACAGGTTTTAAATTTAAAAAAAAAAATCAAAATCTCACAACAAGGTGAGATTTCAGTAGTAGTTTTCACATTGTCTGCTACCTTGGAGAACAAAATGACACCTATGGCAAGAAGCAGTCACTACCAACTCCTGCTGAAGAGATTGATCCTCTTCTAACATTTTTTTTTCTAAACTGTTTAGTTCAGTTCAGATTTTGTTTTTCTTAAAATGAATGGAAATTTGGTATGCTGGAAAACAAGGCACTCTTTTCTAATATTTGTATTTCTAATCATTCCTCCGGGATTGAGATAGTCGTAGGCTAGTGGTTATGAGTCCTAGTGGTTTGTTTAGGAATGGGCCCGCTTGTCCAGAAAAAGAAAAAACCAAGGAAGTCCAGTTGCCTTTTGGGATGGTATGACTTGTAATCCATTCTTAGGCATGAAGCTTGCAAGTGACCGTAGGCACGTCACACTCTCAGCCCTTGAAGAAGGCAAGGACAAGCACTTCCAGAAATCTTGCTAACAAACTGCAAGGACTTAACCAAACAGTTGCAGTAGTGGAAGAAATCAACCCAAGAAATAAACTGGAGACCATACTCTTTCCCTCCATGTCCTTAAGGTATTTCCAGGGTCAAACTCAATTTCTCTCTTTGCCTAATCCCATCAGATCCAAATTGACCCTCCCTGCCCCAGACAAAGCCTTCTGCAGTCCCATCTAACCAAACAATAGAAGCCTCCTCAGTCCTTACAAGGGAATTTCAACCTAGAGAAACCTCAGCCTTCCATCTTCTTATCAGCCAGTGACCTCAACATTCAATCTCCTTCACAATGGATTTCCCCAGCTTTGGGACTCTCCTGAAACACCCATTTTACCTAACAATAAAACTCAAGTACACCAACAAGGATCTGCCTAACTTCCCCAAATTGGCCAGCTAGTCAGATCCCTAGGATTTCCCACTTTGCACCTCTCAATTTCTATAAAAAATAGGTGCCTTTCCACTGTTAGGAGTCCCTCTTTCCTGTAAAGCAGGCACCCAATGATCATTGCAATAAGGATTGTCCTTCCCCTCAGTGTTGTGCTGGTTACTTTAACAAAGTTCCATGTCAGCTGCCAAATGTCAGAAATGACTTGAGTGCACAACTCTATATATTTTATCAAATTAAAATAAATTTGCATTTTGCTTGACTGTTGTGACTGGTCACGACACACATACCTGAATGATCACACATACCTGAATGAGCCTGCAGCCGTGGAATGATAGAAAATGCTGAGATACCTGACTGACCCTGCAGCTGTGGAATGATAAGAAACGCTAATAGACACATAGCGGGAGGGGCACCTGGTGATGGTGGTTTGCGTGGGGTGATGACGTGCACAGGGAGGGGTGGATACTTTTGAATAAATGCCGCTAAGGAGTGAACCTCAGCGCTGACTTTGATTTGTGTTACTATTGCGTTCGGAGCTGTGTCATTTCAACTGAATTAAAGGATCATTGCACTACCTTGGTTAGTGTCCCTTTTCTAGTTGGTGGATGACTTAAGGATTCCGACATTGACGATGTCTGCAGCTTATTCTAGTTCTCTTGAGGTTGAAGTTCTATGAGCAGATAAATTGTGCTTCTAAAACTGGTTACTTTGACTCCATTTATATCAGACTAAAAGACTTAATAGGTATAGTTTGACTTTTATAAACATCAACTTTCCAGCATCCAGTTAACTCTTTTAGATAACTTTCAGAAAGTCACAGTTAAAACAGGTTTAAATTTAGAGGCATGTATTGTATGTTTGAAAAAAAAAAGTGATGTTATCTACCATTGGCTGTGTCAGTGTTGAATATTAGCAATCACAAAGATAGACCTTCTCTATGATCATCTGTCCTGAAAATGGTTCCTTAAGTTTTCTCAGGATCATTGCTTCTGTAATTAAGTGCATCTACCTTGCTTCTAATTGTCATCTTTTTTTCATTCTTTTTGATATTTCTCAATATTATACACTTCGCAAGAGACCTAGGTCTTCACATATGTCCAGAATATGATCATCTCAGCCTGGCTATTTGTGCCTGAACTGAAAACTCTGATTTGTTCTATGATCCATTGTTTTCGTTTTTATCTGTTTGGCTATGTATGGTATTCTCAGAAGTCTATCCTATAGCCAACGTTCAAAAGCATCAACAATATGCCAATAGAAGAGAATAATTGTAGCTCAGAGTTGAACTACAGAGTTCTTGTTGCTGTCTGAGCTTGGTTGTTTTCTTGCAGACATTTCGTAACCAAACTAAGTAACATCATGAGTGTTAGTTTAGAGTGGAGCTTGCTCCCTTTTTATATACTAATGGGGTGCCATGTCAGTATTGGTAGGAGTGGTCTTGGTTTTTCCTTGATTAGCTATAGTTTACTGTTAGCTTGTGTGCTTTCTCTTAGCTTGTTTGAGTTGGTAGTTCCTAAGATCTACATACCATTCAAAAGAGACAGTCAAAAAAGCCCAAACATCTCCTCACCAGCAATCTGTACCCAAATGAGCAGAGATTAACATTAAGATTAACTTTAGATCAACAACAAGAAGCAAACAATACATCAATCAAGGACCTACGATCAAAGATTGCACACTCTATTAAATCTCCTTTTTTTATAATGGTATACAAACTGATTCCTTTCAATCTGTTGGCCACAGGGTCATTCTTCAGATTTGCTGGCATAATTTGGTTCGAACCTTTAGAGAAAACCAAAATGTACTTTATTTTAACTTGCTTCAAGTTGTACCAATTTGAGAATTGTTTATTAACTACTAATACCACATGTTCCTTCTCTGATGTTTAGCTATACTCAGTATCAGCGCATGCTCAGCACTCTTTCACAATGTGAATTTTCAATGGGAAAGACGTTACTAGTATACGACATGAATCTCAGAGAAATGGAGAACTATGAAAAAATCTACAAAGATATAGGTAATAGTATTTTTTTTCCTGATTATTAGTGTCAAATATAAACTTTACTTCTTTAAAAATGGAATTATTCCAAATTGGGTGTATGAAGGATTTTGAGATTGAAGTATTGAAGTATAAACCCAGTCATCCTCTTCTGAAGGCTGGTTCAGGTTGAGATGTTTTTAGTTAGATATTGGAACAGTCCAACTTCAAATATTCTGTGCAGTTCTGTTGACAAGATTTATTGGGACCATAGAATGTTTTAACCACCGTAGGTATAATTTTTCTTACAGTTGTTCTTGAGGATAAATGGATTTATTTCTACCTTGTGAGCTGAAAGCTAAATGCTAAAGGCAACCTTTTTGCTTTTGTTTAGGATAGCATCCTAGAAGGTTCACATGGCAATAATGTTCAGAAAGTCTGTACCCTTTTTAAAATTCAGTTCCTATGTAGTGGGTTTTAATTTAGAGATGATAAAATACCACATAGATCATTTTTTACTAGCTTAGGCTAGCACGTTAGCTGTGATACTGTCTCGTCATCATTAGCTATAATCAAGTAACTTTCCATTTGGTCTACTACCGTGTTTTGTGGGAACTGCTTTTAAAAATATTCTAGAAACTTCAGATAATTTGAATGATAAACCACCATGTCAGAACTCCGAGACCTTCACTCCATCTCTTAGTTTAAAATGTTGATTTGATGTTAGAAGTGGCAACTGCATTGATCTCACTTTTGTATTTTTCAGTATTTTTTTAGCACAGGTCTTTTGAGTTGTTCCATTTTAATTAATTTTGCTTGTCTTACCGTTCTATAGTTTTTAATACATTTTATTGGTTCAGTGTATGTAGTTTAATTTGTTTTCATAGTAAGCTATCCAAGATTGTGATTACAGACCGATAAACATTTATATTATGTCTACTCAACCTTAGAACCAGATTTTTCTAATTGTCTCCCATTTTTATAGAAATAACTAGCTTCAGCACACATAGACAGACAGACAAACGCTCGGAGTACTTTGGCAGTAATTACAATATCAGAAAATGCAATACATTTTAATTTCTTGATCTGTTTAAAGTTCTGGAGATGAAAATCAATTTGGGTAATGTTGCTACATACTGATTGGTGTAATTTTTATAGTTCAGTAATATTGTGAGATTTATAAATTTATGTCGTTAATTTTATTTCTTTGGAAGAAAACAGCATAGCTGCAGCTCATGAAAAAATTGCTGAGTGCAAGAAGCAAATTCTTCAAGCGAAAAGGATACGAAAAAACCGCCAAGGTAAGGTGTACTTTGCAGTTGACAACTTTATTCATTTCACCGTTGAAGCAACGCTGGGCGACTTACAATGTGTTAAAAAGTTAATATAGCAATAGCATTTAGGGATATATAGCAATAGCAGTAGCAATAGACTTATCTATCGCTTCACAGTGCTTTACAGCCCTCTCCTAAGCGATTTACAGAGGCAGCATATTGCCCCAACAATCAGGTCCTCGTTTTACCGACCTTGGAAAGATGAGTCAACCCTGAGCCTGGTGAGATTCAAACTGCCAAATTGCAGGCAGTGGGCAGTCAGGAGAAGTAGTACTACAGTATACCATGGCTGTTAATATACCACTCCATAGCATTTTACGTCACTCTGGGCAGTTTGCAATGTAGAAGCATTATTTGCATATTGCACCCAATAATCTGGGTCTTCAATTTACCGACCTCAAAATGATGGAAGGTTGAGTCAACTTTGAGCCCCCATCAGGATTGAACTCCAGACTTGGGGCAGAATTTGCCTGTAATACTGCACTTTGACCACTATGCCACCAGTGCTCTAATAGAAAAAAAAATGAACGAGAATTAAATAGAAACTAAAAATGAAGCGCACAGAGGGTGGCAGAGA
>JANHGC010003450.1:87806-104386 GCA_027560395.1 Boaedon fuliginosus
AGCGACCGCATGTAGTGCCCCCCGATCCAGGAATGGTCGTAATTGGCGCAACAGGCGAACCTGTGCAAAAGCCCCCCTGGTCACAGCTGTAAGCTGGTGGTCGAATTGAAGCTGTGAATCCAGGCGGACTCCCAAATTACGAACACACTCTGGTGGGAGCAATTTCTCTCCTCCCAGAGTCAGGAATGGGATATCAACCGGATTACGCGGAGGCAGTACATACAGCCACTTGGTCTTGTCAGGTGAGGTGACATCATCAGCACTAGAAGGAAGTTGGGTAATGAAATGTCTGTGAGAAAACAACCAAGATCAGACGGCACCAAGGGCCCCACCATTCAACCCTGAACTGCAACTATTCTCTTCTATTGGTGTTTTATTATTGCTTGTAAGCCACCCAGGAATATGATACATAAAATGGGTGGCCGTATCAATCTTTCGAAAAAAATCAATAAAAATAACTCACTATTTGAATAGGCATGTATAGATTGCAGCATAATGTATTAGAAAAACAGATGATAAAAGGTCATCATTTGCAAGTGCCTGAACTGTAGCCATTGAAACGTTATCCACTGAAGATCAATTCATTTACCATTCTTAAGATACAGGTTTGTCTACTGAGATTAACTGGAATTATGGTCAGGGGCGTGAATTTTTTTCATCACGTACTGATATCTGTATTCTTCAGAGAAAGAAACTAATACCAGTTAATGCGCCAATATCCAAAACTGAAAAAATTCTGCATTTCTCAAAAGACACGTTTTGCTCCATAATGCATTTCTAAAGAAACAGGAGGAAACAGTTATAACCAAAGAGGATTTTAAAAAAAATTGTTCTTGTTTATTTCCACAGCTGATAAAGCATCAGCAAGTAAATGTGCCTTCCTGTATTTTCTATGTATTATTATCCATTGTTGAGCTCCTCTTTCTCTCATGTTTTTTTTTTTTGTTTATAATTATTCCACCCAGTAGGGAGAATTTGTGCAATCAGTCAAATGAAAGAACAGTGATTTCATCTGGAAACAATGGTAAGACAATAACATGCATAGATTGCACTGAAAAATCCGTGTACAAGAGGCAGGGAACACTGTGCTATGTAATCTGCCAATTGCTACCTGCCAAAGTGCAATAACTGTGGAAATATATATTGGGGCTGGTGAGCTGAATTATGGATAGCATTTGAAGGGCTGTATTATTTTGTTAATATTAGAGCTTGTTATGGAAGGCTAAGAGGACACACCAGCTAGGTAAGAACATTATTATCTCTAGAATATTATTATCTCTTGAAGACAATAAATAGCCACAGGAAGTGACAGTATTAGATTCAACTAGTTGACTACCTGTTGACATTACCAACTTAAAGCATAGGGCTTGAATCCAGGTATAACCACACGTAGATTAAGTGTCGCAAAGAGCCAAGGAAAGATAGATGCTTGGTATGGCAAGACAAGATAGAAAGACCTGCACATGGATTAGAGAACAGATGAAAGTATATGACATCATCAAGAGGGTAAAAGAATTGAAACGGAAATGGGCTGGTCACAGAGCAAGAAGAACCGATGGCAGGCGGACCAAGGCAGTCATAGAATGGATCCCAATTGATAAAAAGGGTCCACGAAAGAGACCTAAAACAAGATGGATCAACAGCATCAGCAAGTATTGCAGGCCCAATTGGCAAAAGAAAGCTCAGGACTGTACAGGTTGGAAACAGGCAGAAGAGGCCTTCATCCTGCAGTGGATGGACAATGGCTAAAATGATGATGAGAGTAGATTAATTGAAGCAACAGTATTATTAACTTCAATATTTATTACAGTATTATTTACCCATATTAATTTTAGTGGGTCAGGATTCCACCTAAAATAGGAACAAACCTTGATGCAATATGATGTAATTCATGGCTAAGTAGGGCCAGGCTATCTGTGGGACTGCCTTTCCCTAAGGACATCTACCTGTCCTACCAGATCTGCTCATCTGTTAAGCATTGCTTGGATTTGAACTGCCATTACTTGCCTGAGTCCTTGCAATGCCTTATGGCAGAAAACTTGCTTGCGTAGAGAGGAATACAAGAGATGGGGATTTTTTAAATCAGATTTGAATGTATCCATAGCATTGGTCAAAAAAGTCAAGATGGAGAGGGGAACCATATGAGATGCATGCAATTCACGTTAAAAATCTTGACTTTTTTGACCAACCCTGTAGACACCACTGCCTGAAGACAAGGGCATCTCTCATTTCCTAATCAATATAGACCCAAGCTGCTGGCAGGACTGCATTGCTTTCAGTGAGCAGAACAGCAAAAGTTTACTTCTTGCAATCCCTTTCTCTACAATCTCTCCACTCTACAAAGGGTGAAAAAAGATGTCACAAGTCAGTCAGAGGACAACATCTATTGACTATAGTGGCAATCACAAGGCTGATTTACAAGTAATTTACAATGCTTGTCAATGGGCCATAAAGTTGTTTTGTAAAGCTGTCTGCTTATTAAAAACAGAATGATTCTAAGATCAGAACTACATGATGTGATATATCAAAAATTGGACTCCCGACTGTAGACGAGATAGAGAGTGGAGGATTTTAACATTACAAACATTATTATTGTCCGTTTATCTACTAAATTAAACAATATTTAAAGTGAATAATTTCTGATGATTCAGGCTTTAACCAAGAACCTATGAATTTTGGAGTTCCAAACAAGGTGGGTATGTTTGTAAAGGTAATGATGTCAAATACAATGCATTTGAAACTTCCAAATATTTGGTGAATCTGTAGGACTCCAAGAACTCTTTCTAATAAAATTATTATTGATGTTTTCTTCCCAAGTTTTCCAACTTCAGTTTACTTCATGACCTGAGATTGAGTATCTTCCCGCAGGCTTTCAAAAACAAGCTAAAATCTTAACACTTTGGGCCAGACATGGCAATCCTGCTTATTTGGGAAATTTTCATAGGAGATTTAAATAATAATAATTAGTCATGTACATGAGAAGTAATTATATATACCAAAGAATGATACTTTTGCAATGTCTATAATTAAGGAACAATTTAGGTTTTAATTATCTACTGCTATCTTCAGTGACTGATAATGAAACAAACATTAAATACAAGCACAACCGTTTCCAAAGTCAAGAACAGGCCATCTGAGTTTTCATTTTATGATTGTGGCTTTCTCCTTTACTTGAAGCTTCAGGGAATTTGTGCTAAAATCTTCAAATGCTAGGGTAGAAATAATTTTTGTATAAATTATTCAAAACTTTGGATGTTCCTTTGATGAGCGTGACTCCCTTGGGCAGACTTCTGCTCTGATTTTGCAATATCTAAATCATCCCAATGAGAGTTAAGCAGTTCAAACTTAGAAGTGGATTTTTGTCACCTTCTAAAGTAAAGTCTCAAAAGCAAATAGAATTCAGCATTTAAAAGAAATCTACCTTTAGGTTACATTCGTGGTTTTTCTTTGAAATAGTGACTTGCAAGATCCCAGTGTGCTCTTCTTGAGGTTAGTGCTATTATTCAGAGGCATCCTTTGGATTTATAGCATTCATTAAGATGACAGATATGACATTGCCCCATTATGATGCAAGTTTCTCCCCTTTTGTAAAAGCCTTTGGGGGAAGCCTTAATGTAGAGAGGAGAGGATAAGAAGAAAATGGTTCATCTCTATCAGTCTCCACTTTTTTTCAAACCTACAGACTGCTCATATCATCCAAATTTGGTAGCAGAATGATGGTTCCTGACAGAACATTTTCACAGATTTTGCTCTTATTGTTATCTCTCCAACAAACGAATGAAAACCCAAGTAAGAGTTAGGCATCTAGCAAGCTTAATATGCCATTTGAAATACTTTCCAAGAGGCAACTGGACTTTCTGGTTCTTCTTCGAAGACATTTCACTTTGCAGAGCTGAAGAAGCTCCTTGGATGAGGAGCGAAACATCTTCAAAGATAAACCAGAAAATCCGGTTGTCTCCTGAAAAAACACCTTTGGGACAACCATGAGCTGGATGACTGAGAATCTCCATAGATACAATTTTAAACATTTTTAAAAGGCTGACGTAGGGCTGCACAACCAACAGCCCACCAAGCAGCCTGCTGAAGGTTTTTTAAAAAACAGTAAATTTACAACTGCTCCCAAACACATGCTGCTGAGCATCTCTAAACTTCACTTCTGCTGATCAGCATTTCAGGGATTTTTTTGCCACTTACAGGATTTTTAATTTATTGCTGTGGCTCGTGCAGGCCTGGTCTGAAGTGTCATATTAGCTTGCAAATCACTTAATCCTATGACCGTCTAATGTTTTTTTCATCCTTTTAGTTAGCCTTCTAGTTAGCTGGAGTGTTTGTTTTTTTAAGTAGTAGTTTTCAGAAAAACACTTCAGTATATCTTGTATTTTTCAATTAGCTAATGTGTGTCTGTGTATCTTCAGTGACTTCCATGTTTTTGAGGTAATGGCTGTTGCCCAATACTATTTTAGCCCAAACTTAAACTTGGATTTTTAATGGAAGTGACTTAAAAGAGCTTACAGAGATTATATAAAACAGGGGTGTTTACCGCATGAATGGTTTTTCATGAATTGCCTTGTGCAAAATGTTTCATAATAGAATAATGACAATTATATTTCCTATCAGAATGATCAGTCTATGTCTGGTCTGTTATTTATTTTTATTGTTAGTTTTTTTAATTCCACCCTTATTGTTTTAATAATAATTCGAGGTGGCAAACATACATAAAACTTTCTCATCCTATTTTTCCCACAACAGCAACCCTGTGAAGGGGTTGGGCTGAGAGAGAGTGACTGGCCCAAGGTCGTCCAGACAACTTTTATGCCTAAAGTAGGATTACAACTCACAGCCTCTTGGTTTCTGAGTCAGGACCTTCACCACTACACCAAACCGGATCTCAGTTCTGTATGTGTTATGTTTCCAAGCTAATTATGATTTTCAAAACAGTAATATTTTCATTAATATTGGATATTTACTCCTGTCCTCCGTATAGTCTACAAGATTCTGTTCTCTCTCTTTTGAATGTCAAAAGATGACATTAAAGCATACCCTGCAATAGCACAGGAATAACTGAAGAAGATGACATTAAATTGTCTGATAGCATTGGAAAATATAAGAGCAACATTTACAACTTGGCAACTCGCCGCCTCGAGTTCCCCCGTAAGGGGTGAAGAGAGGCGGGGTATAAATTTAATAAATAAATAAAAAAAACTTTTACAGTTTCCCTCATTCCCTCAGATTAATTAATAATATATACTCCCATTGCAGCTGGTCTAAATAAATCCCTTCCATTCATTTGAGCAGGAGTCCTGTTGATTTATTTCGTTCTGTTTAAAGTTTAAAGTTTTTTGCTTAGAAAAAGATTGCTGAGGAAATGAGGAAAAATCTTTCCTCCTCATTTCAATCTTAGTAAAAAGAATCCATTTTTTAAAAAAATGTGTCAGAAACTCCCATTCTAGAATTGTATGTGGAGATATATATACACACACATGACATTCTTTCATAAGCTTCAGGACAATGTACTGAATTATTTTATTTATTTATTTTATTAAATTTATACCCCGCCTCATTTCCCCTGTTAGGGGGAACTCTCAGAATCCGTGTTCATCACGTCTAAATTTACATGTCTTAGTACAAATTTCAAAGAATTCTGGGATTCGAAAGTGCAGTTCTGCTTCAATGGATACATCAGCCTCCAAGGAATTAATTGCTTCTCTTGCTGTTCCCAAATACAGATGAAATTTTTGGGTATCCCTAATCCAGATTCCCTGACTAAGGGCCTGCCTCCTGGTGTGTTGAATTTCAGTCATAACCTTGCTGGCTCTGCATTATTGAAACTGAAGCCGACACATCCGACGGACACAATTTGAGGTCAGGCTGACTTTGTTCCTAAACAAAAAAAAAAAAAAAGTTTACTCTCTGGAAACAGTTGCCCCTGTGGGTCAAATTGTTCCCTTCTGCTCTCTCTTTCTTGCAGTTTGATTCTGGGAATGCTCACAAATGTCTCCCATAAATTCATCTTGAAGAAAGGACATGAAATAACAGGCTCCACAGAACAATTGTAGTATGAGATGACACCTAGGGATTCTACGTAGGGCGCAGAGATTCATTTCTGCTTTCGATTCATTTCCTTAAAAAAATGTTTTGCTACTGCTGCACCTGGAAACCTTATCATCCCAGGAAAAGGTGTAGTCACCTCTCCTCTCTAACGGCCTGTTATTATCTGCCCCCTTAGTTGTGCTATACTGTGTACCTAGAATTGCCTGTGTGATGCCATCACCTATACTTCATTCTCCTTATCAAAATCATTATTATGTCTTTTGCCTGCATTGATCCAGTAGCCTGAAGGGGCAGACTGTCACTTTTAATTTAAAATCAGATGAATTCTGACATAAAGGTGGAGGGAAATTTGGCCTGAGTGGAGATTACTTCATTATGCCGCTTATTAAAAACATAGCTAGATGCATGAATTATTTGTGGGTGAAACTTAATATTACTGGTTAAATCTATGGAGAGACGAGTAAAAAGTAAGAAAATGGAAAAGTAAATGGGTTGGGAAAGAGAATTTACTTTAGTGAACTCTTGATTTGAATCAATGACATTTTCAAATTCAGAGATACCTCAGTTAGAGATAACAGGGCTTTAGAAAGGAGAGGTCAAATCACTCTTTATAAATATTTGCTACTGACAAATGTATTTATTTATGCTATTAGATTTATACCCCGCCTCTTTTCCCCGGTCAGAGGGAAATCCATTCAATATGCAATTTTAAAAGGCTCAGTGTAACAAGGAACCAGAGATCTCCATTTTGCCTAAACAAAAAATAATAGTATATCTTAGACTATTATTCCACATCACAATTATTTTAGACCCCCTACATTTATAAAGGAAAGTGTTACATAAATAACTGTGCTATTGAATACCTACTGTCTACTTCTGATTTACTGTCTACTATGTTATAATTGTACAGAATATAAACAGAAGCTGGGAGACAGCTTATTTGTGGGTGACCACATGCACAATGTCTCCCAGCTTCTATTTTATATTTTGTAAGATGGAAGTGTAAACTAATTCATATGACTTCAAATAGTTGATGGAAGAATGAACAATATTATAATAGCTATCTTCTGCAGTGATGTTGAATTGCCACCAGAGTTAATCATAGTGTTTGTAAATGCGCATAGTTTATGTTGCTATTTCTGTGGCTAGAGAATGAAAACAGGTACCCCCAATACAATCTGTAGTACAGTTCAGCATTCCTCAACCTTATTGTGTGCTATGTTGAATTTAAACCCCCCATAATTCCCAACCAATTGAGCATGGAGCATTGCATATAAACCCAGGATTATAGTTTGGTGGTGGTGACTATTAAAAAATGAGATCTGAGGGAAGCAAATGACAGAAAATATAAACAGGTTAGACTGGCTTCTATGTTCCAGTGACAATGTTATTAAAATGATGACTAATTTAGTGTAGTTGTTAAAGTATCATGCTACCAACTGAGAGATCATGAATTCTAGTACTACCATAGGGATAAAGTCAGCTGGTTGACCTTGGGCCAGTCCAATAGGATGTAGATAAGGGCAAAGTTTTTCTGGAACCCTTGCCAAGGACTATTCCAGGTAGTTGCCACTAGTCAAAAACTGACTCAAAAGCACACCCACACTCATACACAAAGTGGTAACAATGGTGATCAACAAACATCCTCAAACTATAACCAGATAAACACATGGTATTTTCTGGATGACTTGGGTGCTTATATTTGTGCCTGTAATGACTTCATAATGTTTAAAAAATATTATTAAGCACAATAAATAATAATAAGGGCTCTCGGCTACTGAGATCATTATGATATTTTTTTCACATTGGCTTTGAGAGCTCCAAAATTTAATGCAGATATCTTCCTGGTTCCTTTGTGACATATTGTCTGGTAATGACGCCAGCCTTTCTTTAAATATAAAGACAGACTGATTCATACAACCTATTGAGCATGTTTTACTTATGAAATAAGGAAACAAATTGTAGAATCTTTGGTGCCCTTTGAGCTTATTTGGTTGTTGGCAGGTGTTTCATTACCTGACTAGGTAACGTCAGTTCAACCCTGAGCTATATTCTCTTCTAGGAGGAAACAAAGCTCTTGTGACAAAATATTATCTTTGATGCAATGCGCACAAACTCTGAGATTCACTGAATCCACATGGATAAAGACACCATTAGCATGGCCCGATGGCATTAACCTTTTTCTACACGTATAAGTTTTTAATTTCTAATTTGTTATATATAATATTGTGAAAAAAATTAAAAGCATGGATGAATTCTAAACACCATCCTTCTGCTCTATTGCTGTAGACTTGCAGTAGAGTTAATTTCTTACCTAGAAGTTGGTGTTAGACAAAGATAAAGAATTGGAGAATGATCAGCTTGCAGAGATAGAGACAATCCATAACCCACATGGAAAGCTGGACCATTTTGGTCCAGATTTAGAGAGATGGCTTTGCAATCTATGAAATTTGTTTTTGCTCATGTATATATTTGGGGCAATTACTGCATAGTTGCTGGAATAATTATTATGCTGCTCTCTTCATCTTTCTGGTTTCCTTTTCCTTCTATATCCAAAACATTGTTAATTGTGGTACAAATTGCAAGATTGAACTCTTGTCAGTGTATCCTTCCATATATCATCATCGAGGAGGACAACTGAGCCAGATGTGTCCATATTCATGAATGGATGGGAGGTTGGGATAGCTCATTCATTCTGCTTTGACATGACCTCGCCAGCCCTTGAAAGATGCAAGAGTTATATCAGTGGGCTGCATTAATTAGCCATTTCATCATCCTTCATATTAATATTGCCCTGGTGTTGCTTTAACATAGAAGGAGTGTCTTTTTTTTTATCATAGCATTTTTTAACTTGGATGGCTTAAGCATAAATAAAAGGTTTGGGGAGGGGGGGAATGTATTTTCTCTCCCCTTCTGAAAGGAAAAAGTCTGACAAATGGCAGCTATCATATTTGCAGGGGCACAGTTTAGCATTCTGCTCTGCCAGGAAAAAAAATAGTTGATTTCATTATTTACTTTTTAATTACAACTCAGGCATGTATTTTATGTTATGACTTTGCTCAGGCAAACCAGGCAACATCTGCAGCACTGTTTGATGCCCTTTGCAAGCTAAGATATATTTCAAGAGGCTTCATTTTGCTCTGGAGAACTTTCAGTTTGGTATAGTTTGGTTAGCTGAGAAGAGACCGGTGGAAGAAATGCAATTTTCGGGTAAGGAAGGAAAAAGCTTCCTGGGAAGCTGCAGATTTTCTTTAGAAAATCTTTATTCTACCTTTCTATCACATCCTAATAGAAGCTGCACTGAAGATAAACAGGGACTTCTGCAGCTAAAGCCTTGTTAATCTTTCGAGGCAGGCAGAAGCAAAGCCAAGAGAAAGAAAGATAGACGGGCTTAAGTTTACCCATCAAAGATTTCCCACCAGAGGCATCTACAGGATCATGTGATTTCATCAAAATGATGAAGGTAGCTTTGCACTCAAGCTTTGCTCCTTTTGTACATTTGTGTGATGTCACTAGACCCATATAGGAGGAGTGGAACTTTCTTACATGGCACTGCTTTCGCCCTTTCACCCATCTAATCCAGCCAGTGGACATTTCTGCTTCCCACTTCTGAATTAATCCATTTCATCCATGAAATAACTCTATTTTATATATAAAACTAAAACTTTGGAGTGGCAAGGTGCAGGGGTGGGTTCCTACCAGTTCACTGGTTATGCGCTTCATGGGCGTGCTTGCCAAACGCCCATGATCCGCCGCGCAGCTGTTGGGTCAGAGTGCTTGTAGAACACCACGAAGATTTGTAATTCAATTGCGGGCAGTGTATGTTTGACTGGCGTTTGGCAAGCGTGCCCATGAAGCACATAAGCAACGAACCAGTAGGAACCCACCCCTGGCCCAGTGACTAAGGGGTATTGGTCTTGCCTCTTTGACTTGCTCCTCTTCTATTTTGTAACTTAATAGATATATTAAGATATATATTATATATATTTTTAATCAGTTTTTCATCTGTCCCAAGCAGTATCAAGTGTTATTGGTTCTTTATAGAAACCCCATGTTTTTGCATCTTTCTCATATTTTGTTTGTATTTGCAAATGCGGCCACCATGCTAAATCTACCCCTTGGTTTTGCAATTGTTGTCTAGTTTTAATTTCACTATTCTCATTTAAAATGTCTTTATATAATATAATTTTGTCCAAGTTAATAAGATTTGGATGTATCAATGCTTCCATTGTGGAAAGCCAGGCTGGTATTTTTTATCTAATTTTGTGGTTTAATTTTTTCCCATACCAAGAGTAAAGCATTCCTCACTTAGTGTCTTTGAAAATATCTATGTATTGTACTCCTCCCATATCATAAAAAATCATGCCATCCTAATTGAAGATCATATCCCTCCAATAGTAATAATCTTCTATGTCTCAAATTTATCCATTCATTTACCCATGTAAGTACTGATACCTGATAATATCACTCTGGTAATCCAAAACCTCCGTTACTTTTAGATTCCTGTAACACTTTCAGTTTTATTCTTGCTTTTTTCCCTTGCCAAATAAACTTCAAGATTGTTTTATTTAATTCCTCGGAGTATTTTTCTTAATTCTTATTGATATTGTTTGGAATAAAAAAAAATCTGTAATATATTCATTTTTATAATTCAACCCACTTCAGCTAGTTGTATTACACTTCAGCTGAGAAAGATAATATAGCTAGAATTAAGTACCAGATTGCTGTTTTTTAAAAAGGATATTTCCTATACAAAACACCTTGGAATATTAAGCAAGTTCTAAAAATCTTCCTAATGTAACTTTGAAAAAATCTAAACTACGGTACTGAAGTTTTTTAAGCCTAATATAGTTGACAGAGGGACCTTAAGATCACTTATCTAATGGTCCTTGGCTAATCTTACCAGAAGATGCATATTTTACTTTAAAAGTCACCTCCATTCTGTAGACTAAAGAGGGCAGGGTAGTGGTGGAAATTGCTTAGGCTGCTACTAAACTCATTGTGTTTCCAGATGCAGATTCCAAGATGGTGGGTGTGAACCCAGTAGTTTTGACTTTGGACACATATTTGGCAGTTCCTATAATCCTGAATCTTATTCACGCATTCAGAAAATCATGGTTAAACTAGGCCTAGAACAGTGGTCACCAATTTTGTTGATCCGCACAAAAATTATATGCATTTTTTATATTGCACTAAATCAGGAGTCCTCAAACTACAGCCCCTGGGTTGGATGGGCAATTGATTATTACACAGCATTTATGCAACAAAAATCTAAAATGTTCAGCTACTCAATGATAGTAAATCAATAGAAACTCGTAACCTGTTTGTTATGCGTAGAGCTGAACTAGGCAGCTTCTGAAGTGGAAGCAAAGAATCTAAACATGAATTAGAAGAACAAGCTAGCTGAATTTGGTTGACCTACCACTGATTTTATTGCTTTCATTTTTTATTAAGCTTGTTAAACTAATGCAGATTAAAATAAACATACACAATAAAAATAAACACTTTAAAATACAATTTCCATGTTAGTGAACAGAAGCCCACTAGAACAGGCACAGTTTGGGAATAACTGTAAGGAAGCAGACAAAATTATGAAGTCATGTAGTAAGTCAGGAGGGTCATCTCACCTCACTTTTGGAACTGTCCTCCAATTAAGCCTAACTGGACCTGATGAATATATAGTTTGACCTGGTTGTAAGGCAGTTTCTTTTGTACATAGATGAATAGATCTCAGAGGTGGGCTATTATTTGTTTGTTTCCTCATCAGAATTACATTTCACCCTTTTTACTAAGATGTCCACAGTACCTCAATAGCCACATCTAACATGTATCTGGTTGTTTTTCAGAATATCTTCCCTTCTTTTTTGAGATTCCTTTATTTTTGCCTAAGGATCTATCTAGTTTCTATGTCTTCTTTGACACTTGTATTTCATTCTAGTGAAATGGATAAGAATGTCACATACGTTTTCAGCCGTTCGCTTCCCTTGAGGCTTGGACAGAGAGAGCCAGATACATGATTTTCACTGTCAGACTTTGTGATGATGATGGCCATATAAAAAGAGTGTTTGGGTTTTTTTTGTTTTTTGTTTTGCAAAGGGAGGAAATGAGCTTCCTAGTATTTCCATGAGAATTATATTAAGGTTGAATAGTACAACACATAAAACATTAGCAATAAATATAATGGCTTTGCCAGATTTCTTGGAGATCCAGTTGTGGGATATAGAGCCTGCTCAATAGTTGTACTGAATGCTATGAATAGAATTAGAGCCACTAATTATGTTTCTGTGTTTTAATATTATTTTTAGTATGGTTTTTATTTTGTTGTTTTATATCTGTATTTTGCTTATTGTTCTTGATGTTTTAAAACTTTTAATAGCCAGAATCATATACGTGAGATTGGTGGCTATATAAATTTATTTATTAAATTTATTTTATTTATTAAATTTATATCCCGCCTCTCTTCACCAGTCAAGGGGAACTTGAGGCGGCTAAATTAGCTGGCTGGTTAAACAAACAAACAAACAAGGAAACAAACAAACAAACAAACAAATCTTGATTGACTTGCTTCTTGTTTTCAGTTTGATGTTATCCTGATTTGAATGAACTGTTCTTGTATGATATTTTCCTATTTGTAATTAGCTTGAATTCTCAGGATACTGGTGGGAAATTGATGCTTGTCCCTTTTTTAATTCTGATATTTATCAGTCACTCTAGTAACTTTTGTAGAAATCGTATTTTTAAATCAGGGCAGTTCCATATTTAAGAAAACAACTTAGTCATTTCCTGTATCAGAAACTGCTGGAGATCAAGAAAGCTGTGAGAAGTGTACAATAATAATTTGTAAAAAAAAATCCTCAAATTTAGACACATAAGAAAGAAAAAAAACACCTCTTGTTCTGATCATCAAAACCATTTTCGGAAACTGGAAGCTAAAAATTAAATGTGTGGGAGAAATAACTCTTACCATGACAAGACAATTGTATAAGGGTGGTATCTGACGGGCCTCCCTAGAAATAGCTGTTCCATAATTACTCTCTTCAACAACAGAAAAAGGCAGAAAAAAATGGTTCCTCTGGTCAGCTCCAGGCTCCACTGATTTTTCCTGTAACAGACTTTCAGAGAGCAAGTTCCCCTTCATTATGTTATAACTGCTTTTAGCAAATTGCCTGTTAAATACCAAGAACATATTCGAATATGCATTCGTATTGTGTAAAATTGCCTTGTATTCTGTCTTGAGAAGCTGAAGATCATAATAACAGGGAACTGTGCCTTTTCTGCTGTGGCACCTACCAGGTGAAATGCCTCCCCAAAATATGGACAGCCCCTACCTTATGGAATCTCCAAAGCTGTGAAGAGCTGGCTTTTCCCCAGGCATGGTGGGCAGAAAGCTGGGAGCTCTAGCATGGGTGCATGTATTCAGCAGTTGATGTTTTTAATTGAGCCTCATTTTAATTTTTGTTTTAATTTTCTTTCTTTCTTTCTTTCTTTATTGGATTTATATCCCGCCTCTCTTCATCCCTTTCAGGGAAACTCAAGGTGGCAGGGAACTCTTCTCTTTCCACAGTTCTCAGATGACAAATGAACCAATTAATTTTTTTTAATGACATTGAAATAGCTATACTTAGTTTTCTGGTGATCTTTTACATATGCATTATTATTATTATTATTATTGTTATTATTATTATTATTATTATTATTATTATTATTATTATTATTATTATTATTATTATTATTAAATTTGGTAGTGGATAAAAGGGCAGATCTCATGTGTATCATCAATACCAAGACTTGGATGGGTGAGGATGAGGATTTTTCCTACTTGAAGAAAAGACCATTAAATTGTCAGGTGTTGCATTAGTCACAAAGTAGAGCAGAGGAAGCAGAAACTTTCATCTGGAGATTCTTCGGGTGACCAAAGATACTGTTCTACAGGTAGCTGAATGTAAGATTGGGCTTAAGGAACAAATAAGGAGTACAGACTTCCTGCTGCATAGCTTTATTTTTATCTTTGTGTTTGTTTTGTATTGATGTTTTGGTTTGGGGAACTTCAATTTACCTTCCCTAAGTCCTTCACGAGCAATTGGCCACCATGACAATCAAAGGTGGCCAATTGCACCAGGTGATCATAAATCAGAATCAGGTTAGATTTGTTTTTTAATCTCAGAGTATCTGAGACATGATCTGAGGTAAGCAGAAATTCTATCTGTTCCTTGTTGTAGTTATGCACTGAGTTGACCCATGAAACACTGCTTTTATGAGTGCTGCACTATCTGGCAGTTAACTACTTGATACAGTTCATGTCAGATGCTACATCTGTAGAGTGCTGATCATTGCCCTGGCCAAACTAGGTACCTGGGTGGAAAAACCCAGGGTACCATAAATCTCTTCCTAACATCAGAGGTGGTATTCAGCCAGTTCCGACAGGTTCCGGAGAACCAGTAGTGATAATTTTGATTGATTCAAAGAACCGGCAAATATCACCTCTGATTGGCTGACACTGGCAAATACCACCTCTGATTGGCTGATAGCATAGTCACGCCCACCAAGACATGCCCACAGAACTGGTAGTAAAAAAAATTGAATACTACTATTGGTCTACATCTAAGAGGTGTAAAAAGCTCTTCCCTCCTTCCCTCCATGTTCAGTTCAGTTCATTTGCCTTTTGTTCTTGTCGTTCCTGATGGATGTAGGATGTACTCACAGTGAGTTTCTTCTTATCTGAAAAATAAACAAAGAAATGATTTTAAAACCTGGACTCGGCATCTTCTTGCCAGGGGTAAGCACCTAGATCCAACAAAAACCTTAACAGTTCAAGCTAGCGATTGTCACTTTCAAAGCCTTGCATGGCTCAGAGTCTGGTTATCACCGTTACCAGATCCTTTCATTTGAATTTTATGTTCAGGAAGATTTGGGATAGATATTATTTTAATCACTGAAAGAATGACAACTTCAAGGATGCAGGTTCAAGTAATGCTCTCCCTCCTTTAGAAAAGTTTATGTTTATTCTACTTCTTGTTTACTAAATTTCCAAGTGTCATGAAAACATGACTTTTCAGAAAGGCATTTAAGGAGGCTACATCTAGTGTAAATAGTGGCACATTCCATTCATTGATCACAATAAAAGCATTTGAGGAGAGGTGCATCATGCTACATCTGAATAGTGGCACATTGTATTCATTGGTCATAATATTAATTGATTTCTGTTTTGAATTTTTCTCATGATAATATTGTAAGCTGTTCAGAGTCTTTAGAAATGGAATGGCATGAAGGTTCTAGCAACTTGTTAGTTATTTTCATCGATATGTTTACTGATGAAAGAACCCAATGCTAAAAATGTAGAAGTTTTTAGTGAATGCATAGTCTCAGTCTGTTAAAGAAAAGGACAGCCTCCTACTATTTCATCTTAACTAGCATATCAGCATACCATTATCTGAGAAAACTAACACTCATATTTTAAGTAATAGAACTTCACTCCACACATTATGGGAAAAATTCTTCCCTTATACTACATCATGTTGATGTCATTTTCCTTTGCCTGCTCACCTCCCATACCTACAATTAGCAATGAATAAGGAAACACTGTACGTAACATTCAGACACTCTTTCTTCCGATCATCCATTTTGGTTTTAAATAAAAAATGGTCATTAAAAAAGATTTCTGGATGCTTTAATAAGACTGCTAGAATTCTCTCTGATGCCCCCTCAAAGATAGATCCAGTGATTAATTAATTTCTGATTAGATGATTATTTCTTTGATATAGTTGAGATAAAAGATTTTTTTCTTTATCAAATGACTAAACTATTACATGATCATTCTCATGCAGAATTTATTTCTTATATTCAGTGTACAAGCAAAGCTTAGGAAAGAAAATTGGCATTACAAATCATAGAAAGAATTACTCTCTCTTTTTGAGCTGTTACTGATGTGGCTCTCTTTATACAGATGATATTTAAATGTAAGATATTTTCTCCATTACTATTTATTTATTTATTCATTCATTCATTTATTTTGCTGGAAATTGTTACAGGTTTTCATAAACTTATGAAAATATTGTTAGCTCAGACAGAGGAGTCTTTATAGTGCACACAAATCAGAATCTATAGACTCAAAGGCTTGCAAGGACATAATATTGTATCAAATCAAACCTTTATTACAGTCATAGACCAGCATACATAATATTGTATGAAGTCAGAAAGACCTCAGGTATGACTTCTTTCACAATTTCACACTTCTTAGATATTGAGTTATATTTTGTTCCAGAAACCTTTTCCCCAACTCATATATCATTATCAAAACACCTTTCAAACTAACTTTGACTTTGGATTTTTTATCGGAGGATACAGTTGCAGATTTACTTATTTAAGAGCCTTTCAATAGAAAGTCATGAAGGAATGGCTATCTCTCACCATTTGGAATCTACATGAAGATTTAGGACATAGATTTAGAGCCTCGGTAAATGCAGCACTGCAGTCTCTGCTGACTTGTTCAGCAGGTTGTCAGATCGAATCCCACCAGGCTCAGGGTTGAC
>JANHGC010003452.1:13244-24494 GCA_027560395.1 Boaedon fuliginosus
AACTTTTGCTGTTTGAGGTAGGTGCTTCACTCTGCCAAATGGTAAGGCTAATTCCGCTTGTATTTCTTGCATAAAGACAATATACAAATTTATTAACAAATATAATGATGAGCAGCTTAATTCATTCGATGACAATGTTTAACTTCTGTGCCTTTTGTATACCGGGTGTATATTTGTGTGTACATGTCTTATGTGTATATATTGCACAATAGGCCTTTGGAAATATCCATATTTGAATGAAAAATGGCACATAATCTTTTAACAATTCCATGGAATTCTAAACCCAAGAGTCTCATTAGCCACATTGGGGATTGAATCATAAATATCCTGTGATGAATCTTAAGCAATGTCTTACATTCCTGAGGAAATGTCATCATTGTAATAGAATTTCATGCTTCTTTACGAACTAAAATGTTTGTGTGATTTTCCTACCATTGAATTTTGACAATATCTATCTTACATAGTGTAAACATAAAAATTATAAAATTATCTTTTACAATAATTTCCCAAAATCACATATGCTGGAAACCTAGGATTGTCTGTATGTGTTAAAATTAAACATATAAAGGTATTTTATTCCCAGGCAGAACAATCTTAAAAGAGGAGATAACATACATTTCCTCATGATGTTCCAATTCTGAAGGTAAGTAATTGCTGGTATGATGCTATCATTAAAACAGAGCAGGCTTTCAGTTTCAAATTTAGATAAAACAAAAAAGCACCACCTTTTTTCAGATTTTTCTCCTTGCAATTCTACTCTTCAGCTAAAGCTTTAAACATATTTGATGTTTCAGATGAGAAACAGAGGAAGAAGGTTATACAAGCAAAAAACAAACACAAACCCTCATGCATTTGTTGCTCAAATATTGTCTCTAATTCTTTGCATTAAAAAAGCAGTAAAGTTTACCAGTCTTCAGATTGGTGGCAAAGTTGGTGTTCAGTACTGAAGAAAAAGAAAAAGGCACAACAAAGAAAGCCTTGGCCCTTTGTTTTCTTAGAAATGAAAAGATAATTTAAATAAAAATGATCAGTGTATATACAATGTATAATGACTTGGGAATGAATCCAACTGAGCTCTAGTCCTGTAATATATATAAGTAGATCTCTTTTACAAAATTTAAGGAAGAGGTCTTTTCCTTCATCTGTTTGTCATTTTAACTGCAGAGGAAGGGAGGGAGAAGAAATGAAGGAAGGAAGGAAGGTATCAAAACATGAATCTATAAGACTAGATAAATTTCAGGTATGTGCAATGATGCAGGTTTTGAGTACCTGGCATACTCAAATGGATAAAGATGATGTACAGACTTGGCATATAAAGTTTATATTACCAAAGGTGCAGTTATGAACATTTATACAAATAATTATGGGAATAGTTGGGTGAAAATGTAATTCTGCAAACAAGTAATTATGGTACATAAGGTCTTCTTTTACCATGATGAACATAAGCTAATTTTCCTTATAATCTTTCCAAAACCCCACAACAAGAAATGTAACCCATCTCTCCCCAAATCATTCTATCAACCAGCAACTAAAGAACAGTTGTAACAGATTGGAATAATGTTACAAAAATACATTGGCGATAGAAAAGTTTGATCACCAGTGATTAATTCAATACAAATGTTAATAGAACAAAAACAATGAACATTCATTTTGCCAGATCATGCTATTTGTAAGCAGTACTTTGAGGAAAATGTCCTTGTTTGTAAAGATTATAAGGATCACAAATTCATTTTATGTGAGTCTGATTTCCTGCCCAGAAAGATCTTTGAATGACAGGTTACACTAGCATTTCCTGCGTATTGATTATTTCTGGGAATTCTCTCTCTCTATGAAGAATCATTTTGCCGAGTCATGCTTTTCTGATGTCTAGCAAACTACTCTCAGTTCTGCAGCACCCTTAATGTGCCCTGAGCTGTTTTGCCTCATTCAAATAACCTTGAGCCAAGGTCACATAGTTGCTCAGCATTAACTGCTTCATGAGAAGTCCTGCAAAAAGAAAAAGCCTATCCAGGAAAAGGCTCAAGGAAATGGCTAAAATTGTTGTTGTGCTGACAACATTTTTTTAAGAACGAACATCCTGTTTCTTGGAACATGCACAAGGGAAGAAATAGGAAACTGATCCTCAGAAAAGCAAAGGAAAAGAACAAAGGGAACAAAGTTCCTATTTATGTAAGTCAAGTTGACAGCTACTTCCGCTTTAGATGCTTAAAGATGCGTAACTAAGAGGCTTCAGGAATTCTTTACATTCCCACAAAAGTTGTACTTTGGAGCGAAGGAATGCCTATATCAAACCAAATCTCTATTACGGTCATAGATCAGCACTGGGAAGGTGAGGTATATTCATTAAAAACATAAAGGATACATCAAGAGTAAAAAAAAACCTAGAGAGCTAGAAGATATAAAACATATAAATTAAAAACTACAAGTATGTATACAAAGTGAGAATATAAAAGAATCAATAGAATACTATGCATGCATAGGAAATTATAAAAGGTTAGAATGTGAAAGACTATCACGTTATGAAACATTAATAATCTGTAGCATCCTAGGTGCTCATTAAATCTAGTATATAAAGTTTAGCTCCAAGCACAGATCATCATCCAATGAATGGGATGCATATATTAATGACTACCATTTGGATGTTGGTTTACAATTCTATATATTATAAGGCAAAGAAAATACTTTTTAACTCAATGATTGAATTAAATATGTTAACACAGCTACTGTATTATTTATCTTACTCATTACTTGAACCTAAAATGTATTAGAATTCTAGATGGCTGATTAAGAGGGAGTACCACAATCTCAATACCTATAAAGATATGTCCAGGAATATACTGTGATTATGCCACATAGTATATTTAGCTTTTATAAATTATAGCAAGAAGTGTCTACCCTTTCACAACTTTCACAAAATCAGATATAAGCTTAATTTTCAATAGAGATAATTCATGTATGTAGGTGACCAAATGTTTCTCTGAAACATAAACCATGTACAGAATTTAGCAGCCTTGCATCAAAATAGTAGGAATAGCACTGGTGGATCAGGTTTCATTTACGCAATGTAGACTTAAACTCCTCCCACTATTGTCCCTGCACCACCGAGTGTGTGCTGCCCTCAGCTCAGACGTAACCCTGAGACATCAAGAGCCAAATCCCTTATTCCCCATGCATTGATTACTTTTATCAAGCGTTATTATATAAAGTCATTTGCAAACAAGACTGAGTCTAGTTAAGGAACAAGGGCTTATGTACAGAGCAATTAACGGGTTGAATGAAAACAATACTTCTGAGAAAGAGTTCAGGAAAGGGAGAAAGAAACAGCAGCTGCATGGAAAAATCCTATCCAAAAGCAATTAGTCAGGTCTTTTACACTTTGACCTCATTCTTCATAATTACATGTTAGGAGAAATTAGTAATTTCCTGCACTTTCTGTTTATTTCCTGTTTATTGTTCCTTTTACCTTGATAATATAGCAGCTATGTAACAACACCACATGCCACCGTGGAATTTTAAAGAAAAAGTTACACCAAAATAGCAGTAATCAACTACCACCACACTGAAGTATGCTACAAAATTTATATATTATGGGTAAATATCTTACATAGCTCCCTAATAAAAATCTTGTCAAGCTCTGTTAGCTAATGCCATTTGTTATTTTTGTCTTATATTGCTTTAATATCCCATCTTATAAGGTGAGTCTCATCTTTATTCCAATAACAAATCTATCAGGCAGATTGCTCTGAGAGTCTGTGACCGGCACAGTTTTGTCATGTGCTAAGGAGGACTTGAATCTGAACTCCATTTTGCCAGGCCGACACCTTAACCAGATTTAAGCAGCTTCAAGGAGAGCTATTATACAATCTACTCAGATATTTCCAAATCACATAATCCATCTTTATCCAATCATACTTGTACTAGCAATAGCAATAGCACTTAGACTTATACATAGCTCCATAATGCTTTACAGCACTCTCTGAGCAGTTTACAAATGTCAACATATTGCCCCCCAACAATCTGGGACCTTATTTTACCAACCTCGGAGGGAGGGAAGGCTGAATCAATCTTGAGTTAGCCAGGATCAAACTCCTGGGGGTGGACAAAGTTAGCCTGCAATATTGCATTCTAACCACTGGGCCATCACAGCTCAGTATTCAGTACGGTTCAAGACACTTCTTATTCTGGCTGAGGTTATGGTCATTAACAAGTCTCTATTTCTTCCTCTCTCATACCAAATACCTAGACACAGGACTGGTGATAAATGGAAGACAGTGTTAGCTGAATCCTGCATAAAGATCCATAAAAGAGTTAAGAAAAGCTCCTGTGGAATAATATGCCCTGTGTAATATATTCTCTGTTCTAATAGTTTTATTTTTCTATGTACTTATTTTGTTCGATGCTGCCTAGAGATGTTTGATGAGGTGGCGAAAATATGTAGAGTAAGTCAAGCAATATAGAAGAACAATTCAGTAGTGGAAAACCTAATGGTCCGCACCAGCCAAGCATTTCAGGTGTAAAATGTATCACTGTTTCAGTTTTCATAATAGCAGCTGATGAACTAGAAAATGTCTGCTATAAAGTATTCTAGCAAAGAGGCATGAAAGTATTAATTTTATTTGCTGGCATATAAATATATAGTAGTACTTAAGTCATTTAAGGAATGTATATTTCAATACATGAAACCCTAAGGTTTGAAATGACAGGTAGCTTGCAGTGAAAGGGATTTGTTCATTAGCATCATTTGAACTATGGTGTTTCTTCAGTTGGGTTCTACAAACTGCTAAAAACAACTCTAGGAGCCAAACACAGGATAGTGTGACTGTGTTAACGTAAAGCATTAGGCTCGTGAAGAGATCTACTGACTAGCATGACATCTCTGTTTAGATACTTTAGAAACCACGAGGCTGGTTTATATGCAAAAAAGAGCAATGCGAAAAGAATTAGTCCCACTATAATGCAGGGTCTTCTGAAGTGAAAAAAAAAATAGATTTCTTACTCCTGATCTATTCAAATAAAGGGCTGCAAATTACTTCATTTCCCCCCCACAATGCCAATACAACACATGCAGTCAAGGCACAATCACTGATCTAGGATTAAAATATCTCCTTATATATAGTGTAGAGTATCCCATATATATACATATATATATGTAAGTCTTGGTGTAATCGGGTCTTTTCCCGTAGGTATGTAGGTATGTAAGTCTTACACCAAGACTTACATACCTACACCCGTGAAAATCTACGAAAACAAATATATATATATATATGTATATTGACACTGACAAAATGTTTATTCCTTTTCTCTCCATTCTATCTTTCGTCTTTAACTAAAAACGGTATGCACAATGGTCTCAGTTCTCAAATGGGCAAAAATAGCACCATGAAAGCTGAATACTAAATGAAGCTTAGAATTTTAAGAATTCAACATGTTTCTCCAATCTAGATAGACTTTCTGTCTGTGGGTGGAGCCACAGCTTCCAAAAGTGCCAACTAAGAGCCTGTCAACTCTTGTCTGCAGGAGCCCAAGTTAAATTCTGAACATTTTGACTTTAGACAGTATAAGTCGTATTTTAAAGCTCTTCCTTCCTATACAGTAATACTGTTCTAGAATACAGATAGTTCCTGAATTACAACAGGTTTTTCTTTGACTGTTCAAAATTACAACACTGAAAAAATGATATGATGGTTTTTCACATGACCATTGCAGCATCCCCATGGGCATGTGAACAAAATTCAGATAGTTGGCAACATATTTATGACCCATAAATAAATTTTGGTCTCAATTGTGGTCGTAAGTTGAGGACTACGTGTACCACATCAAGGAACAAACACTTGTTTTATGGAATATTTCATTGGCTATAAGCAGAAGGGCAAAGCAAATGGTTGTGGGCATCTGTGAAAAAAGCAATATTCATAACAATGTTTATTCAGTCCTTTCTGTTTAGGAGCATCTCTTCAACTTAGCTGAAAAACCCTTTCAAAAACAGCTATGGGATACTCTACGCTGGTCAGTCACTAGATGGAGCCATCTATATTACTTCTTGTTCTTGTGAAATCTGAACTCAATCTTTGCATTCTTGGATCTGAATTCTTTTCAGTTAAAGGAGGCATTATTCAGACCTTCAGGCACTATTCCTTGCCACCCAATTTGTTTCCACATTTTGTGGATGGCACTTTCATCCAGAAATCATCATTATCACCACCACCATAGGGCTGTGTATTTATTTGTATAACCTTAACAAACAATAAAATGCTGATTCCAAGTATGCTTTCGTTACAAAGGTGTTTTTTAGTTGGGATGTTGTTTCAGGGAACAGTCCTCTACATTTTTGTAAATGAAAATATTACTTCTGTTCCATCCATTATATGGAGGCTTTTATCTTGCCTATAGGTAAATGCAGGCTGGCATTAGAGGGTGCATTATTTCAAATATTTCAATTCCAAGCCACTCTAGAAATAAACACCATACTTGGAAATGGCCTTTAAACTGCACTGTCAGCCAACAAAATATTTCAGAACTGATAAACATGACTGCAAACTAGATTAGGCTAGCTAATTTCCTATACTTGATACACTTTTAAAGACATTTTTAAAACGTCTTGCAAAAAAAATGCATAATGGTAATCTAATTTAGAGACTTTTCCAAGAAATACTGAGGCTGACAACCTAATGACACTGAGATCATTTGAAATTCTAGTCATAATGCAGAATCGAGGCGTAAACCAGAGTGCAATGCCACCCAGAACAAACAGTAGACTAACTTCTTGAAAACAGTTATTACCAACACACATTGCTTTCATTGTTACAGAATAATAGGGATGCAAGGGACCTTGGAGGTCTTCCAGTCCATCCCTTGCTACGTATGGAATGCTCATACAATTCTGGACCACCAGTCTTTTCTCAAATATCTCCACCGATGGAGCATCCACAATTTCAGGCAGCAGGTTGTTTTTGTTTGTTTGTTTGTTTGTTCACTTAATAGCTCTCACATTCAGGAAATTCTTCCTTAGTTCAGGTTTGAATCTCTCACTATAAAGGTTCCACTCACTGATGTTTATCTTACCCTTAATTTTACCAAGAATAAATCTTCTCCCTGTAACGTGTCAGAAGACTGTTATGTTGTCTCCTCTTGGCCTTCTTTCCTTTGAGCTAAATATACCAAGCTCCTTTCGCGGCTCTTCATAAGATTTAGCCACCGGGCCCTTTACCATCTTGTTGCTTTTCTCTGCACTCTTATAGGTATATTTTATAGTTCTTCTGAGTTCTGGATACAACTCCATTAATCCCTAACACCATCAGAATGTGGGGCACAGGCAGACAAACACAGATTCTGCAGCACAAGTATAAGGTCAAACAAAACTATACTACAAAAATGTAACATTTCAATTATCACTTCCAATACTCAAATTTCTGCTCCAGTGCGAACACACATAGGATATACAATATTCTGTTGCAATGAGAAGCCAACCAGGTTATTCCCTTCTGCTTTTTCTGTTGCAATACCCAGCACCTCTGAAACAATGCCCTCTGATGAGAACTGGTAGATATGTCTTTTCTATTGTGGAACCTTCGGAAACGCATAAAAATCTAGCTATTTTCTTAGATTTTGGGCCTGGGATGAATGGAAAGATATGAATTCATATCTGGTTCATCTATTGATGCTTTGGATTTGACTGAACTTGTTCATTTTGTTTACTTTTATTTTTTTATTGTACTTCATCCAATTTGCAATATTTAAGTTGGGCAGCGAATACATTTTGTAAGTAAATAAGTATATCAGCAGGACGCAGTAGCTCAGTGACTAAGACACTGAGCTTGTTGATCAGAAGGTTGGCAGTTCAGCAGTTTGAATCCCTAGTGCCGTGTAACGGAGTGAGCTCCCATTACTGGTCCCAGCTCCTGCCAACCTAGCACTTTGAAAGCACGTAAAAAATGCAAGTAGAAAAATAGGGACCACTTTGGTGGGACGGTAACAGTGCTCCGTGGGCCTTCAGCATTTAGTCATGCCGGTCACATGACCACAAAGACATCTTTGGACAGCGCTGGCTCTTCAGCTTAGAAATGGAGATGAAGCACCACCTCTAGAGCTGGAAATGACTAGCACGCATGTGCAGGGGAACCTTTACCTTTACCTAAGTAAATCAGCAATCCATTGATTTCACTCCCAACGCAGGACTGTAATGTCAGATTCTTTTCTCCTCATGACTGCAATCAGGGAGATTAGATTTATTCTCCATGCTTGCTGCTATTCTATTAATGAATAACTCTCCCCCCATTTTCTGATTTTATTTATAAACTTTAGAAACCTGTTTATTGATATAAGCATCCATTGAACCTTATCAGACTGAATTTGACCGTTCATTTCAAGTTTGTGGACACCAATTTTTTTATGCTTGCAGCCTATACAGACTGTTGTTGTTTTTACAGAAAATACTGCTATATAAACCATATATAGGCAGTGTTCATTTTGTTTACCTTGAGGGCTTTCTGAGCAACTTCACTTGAACCAATAGCAATGAGGTTTGGTCCAGCCATGCTGCAAAAACTTTTCAGATGTAAGGAGTCAGCAACAGGGACTGTAGAAACAGCATAATCCTGTATATAAATGAGGTGTTTGCAAAAGAACTGTTTAGATTAATTGTCTTATAAGTTAAGCCAATTACATAGGTAGTCCTTGACTTATAACCATTCATTTAGTGACCATGTGAAGTTGCAGCAGCACTGAAAAAAGTGAGTTAAGACCAGTTCTTGCACGACCATCATAGCATTACGTGATCACGTGATTAAAATGATCACATGATCAAAATGTGATCATGTGACCATCATAGCATCCCATGATCACGTGATCAAAATGAGGGTGCTTGGTAACTGGCATGTATTTACAATGGTTGCAGTATCCCAGGGTCACACGATCACTAAATGAACTCAGTTCTAGAAACACAGCATTGTCAACATTGTCCATTTCACTGGACAATTTGGGCGGCATAAAAATGTAATAAATAAAATAAATAAATAATTTTTGGGGGTATGTCATCATTATTTCAGAAAACAAACAAAAACAATTATTCCAGGAAAAAACCCTGTACATTTACAATTTATATGAATTTTACTAACATCAGCTAAAATAAATATATTATACAATATTGGAAAGCATTAAAAGCACCTATTCTTACAAACAGGAATCAGAAAAAATAGAAATCAGCATGATTTGTAAAACAAACTTATTGACTTTCTGTAAATTAAAACAGTTTTTGGACACTGTTCATTCTATAAATGTCCAGTGAAAATAAATTAAATTCAGTAAGTTATATTGTTAGAATAAGTTTAGTATGACAATACCCTAAAATCTTTGGTAATTTTGGATGATAATTTATTACATTATTTTTTTAAAAAAAAGTGCTAAGCATATACGCTCCTAGGTATTTTTACCTTCATCTGTAATGGAATCTCATGCAAAATCATACTTTTCTCATTTCCCTCTCCTCATTTTTTATCCTGCTAATAAATCATAAAATAGAATACTGGCTTGGCTCACACATTACAGTAATTCCTAGTTACTGTGTTCCATGGTAATTCCTAATTATTGTTTGGCTTTAGTTTAATGTGAACCCAATGACAGTTGTTTGTTACCATTGTATGTGGTTTATGGTGATGTGTGTGTGCGTGTGAATATGTTTAATAAATCTCAGTTGATTAAAATAAATGATACGATGGTCTGGTGTTGGAGAGCAACTATCAAGTCAGGAGGCAGGCTCAAGTGTACAAATTCCCATGCCTTTATACTTGCATATCTATCCCCAGAAAGAACACTAGTAAATCTGCTAACCTTAAAGGTGTCTGCCAGAATTTCTGCACCACGATGGTTGGTCCGTTTTGAAAGGCCCACGAAAAATTCCCGACCTTAAAAGCAGAAAAGATACATTTAGCTTAAAAGCAGCATGGATTAGAAGAACCAAAAATTATCAAAAGTCTATTATAATGGGTCTATTGCAAACATTCTTTCGTTAACCTTTATCACTACCACTTTCCTAATCAGGCTATGATTTTATTTCCAATTTCCTGTTCAGGCTATGAACTTAACACTTTTAAAATTTCACATTTTATCTAAAATGAAATTGTTTTTGTATTTTCTCTGCTTGCAATAAATTACATAAGATCATTAAGACCTAAATGTTACCAATATTGTACAAAGAAAACTATAACTTACAATGTATGTTACAGCTAAGAAGGTCAATGTCAGAGGAATTATTTTTTATATGTCATAATACATAACACGTAATACATGACATAATACCAGTAATACTTATTACATTTGATCCCCTTCACTTGTGATTATAACAAGACCAAATTTTACCATAGAAAAAGATTTACTATATTGAAAGTCAATGATAGGAAAACAAATTTACTAATTTCATATTGTATTAGGAGAATTTGCATATATTGTAGAAGTAAATATGTTATAAATAAATCTGTCTGCCTAATTCAAATATTAAAATGATTTTTAACCTTACTGTACCTGTAAATAAAACATCTCCTCCGTCTAAGGTTGCCTGGTCATCTGTCATCTCTACAATATTCAGGCTAAGACTGTTAAGTGCTGTTTTCATTGCTTCAACCTGTTTGAAAAAAGGAAACAAAACTTTGGTTTAGTGATGCCAACTTAAAATATCTGCACACTTCTGAACTTCAGATCTACTGTAACTGAACCATACTTCTTTTAATAAGTCAGCTTTATTAAACTTTAAAATGGTAGCATTGCCATTGTTACTGATCTAAAATGCTACTTCTTGTATTCTGGTTACAATAAATTCAAGAAAAAGACAAATTCAACAAACTGTTTAGGGAAATCATTTTTTTAAAATCATGATTCACTGTAAAAGTTACAATGACTTTGTCTGAAGTAGAATGCTATCTTGAAGAATAATGATCATAGCATATTTTTGTCATATTTTGATGAAAATAATTTCTCTGTGTTTCTGTTATATAAAGCTTGACAACAATTTAAATCTCCAGAAAAAATGTAATACATATCAGGTACAATTTTTTGGTACATTTTTTTTGGTTAAAGTACTGCAGGTATTCTGACTCAGTTATACATTTACTCCCAGGGATGGGTTTCACCTGGTTTGCTGGTTACCCGCTTTGTGGACGCGCTTCCCGATTGGCTGTCAAAAGCATGTTGTGCAGGATCGCCTTCAAAATCTTCATGGTATTCTGTGCAGCAGCTTCGTGGTGTTCTGTGGAGCAGCTG
>JANHGC010003452.1:24594-36090 GCA_027560395.1 Boaedon fuliginosus
TTTTCATTTTATTTGATTGCTCAGTCTCCAATATGACTGGGACATATCAATGTCCCCTTGACTGGGCAAGAGAGGCACAAACAAACAAACAAACAAACAAATAAATAAATAAAATTCAGTTCTGTTTCAAGTTCTGGTATTTTTAAGTAAATCTGATTATTTATCTCTAAATCTAATTTTGAAATTATTCCTTCTAAGATGTTCTTGCACAAAAGTGAATTACTATTCATTGTTTAAGCTTCTAAACAATGTTATGAGAAATGTAGTTGACATTTTTGATTAATTTTTATCCATACTGTTTTACATGTCAGGAAATGCTGAACTAATGTAAACAAATTCCTTTTTTATTTTGACAATTAAAGCTTTACGTATGCAAGACAATGGAACGATGCTTCAGTAGCCAAATCAAAGCGAAAGTAGTTCTGTTGATCTGTTATCAATGGAATAATAGCTATTTTCATAGGATAATCTCTTTATATAGTGTAGGTATCTTAGATGAAGTACATACTTTATTGTACTAAAACTATCCTTTGATAGAATGCAAATGTGGCTTTTTACTTACAAAATATAAGATACCCATATCTATACTTGACTGAAGATAAACTATAGTTTGTATGCAAACTCTGTCACTGATTCAATTAAATGAATTAAATTTTAGTTGTGAATAGCTTGTTCCACTGAAACCAATAGCTTGACTCTATGTTTCATTAAATATGGATGGATCTATACCATTGCAGCTTTTAAAAAACATGATTTTCACTTGGACTTTTTCAACTGAAAAAGCATGTCGACCCCTGCATGTCGACTTTTTAAAGTCCTCCCTTGGAAGCGAAAATGCACATTTATAACAGCAGAGAAACTGTGTCTACCATTCTCCAAATGGTGCATCTGTACATATCCTTTACGTGAAAGCTGCATATAGTCTCAGCTTAAGATAAAATACAAATATTTTCTAATAAGCATTTCCCACTGATATACCAAGCACTTGAATGGTTAAGCCTTTATTGCTTTGTTCCCCATTTTCCCTCCTTTCTAATAAGTACATTCCTGTTGTGAGATGGAATGTATCTAATCCATAATAAGTCTGGTTGAGAGACTCTGGGTCTAAGCCAGCTGAACTTTGTTTGAAGGGAAAGAATACTAAATGTATTTGATGGTATTTGTAAGAATCTGGTTTCCTCAATCCTGAACCTTAAAATGGAGCTCATTAGTCACTGCACAGAGGCAGTTCATCTTTTTCCCCCAACTGCTGCATGTAAAATACCTGTCTCCTCTATATTTGTGCCAACATACTTTAAATGCAAGACATTTCTTAAAAATTATTTCCCGGTGCTCAGTTATCACAGCTCTGGCAACTAAACAAATGTTTTTCAATTGAAAGGAAATATGACAGGTTGATAAGCAGAAGAAGGAGAGGAAAATTAACACTTCACTGCAAATAGCATAGAACAATTTACAAAACAGGTTTGTAATTGTAATGATTATAAATATGTTTATGAAATAATGAATCTACAATCAAGACGGTCTACTTTCCTTTGCATGTATTCTTTGAAATGGTTAACGCAACAATTCTATTATAAACCTCAACTCCTAGAAGAAATCTGAAATGCCATTTAATGGGGGAATAAATTTTCCAGCAAATAATTGCTTTGTCTGATACTTACTGATACACTGCAGAATTGGGAAAAGTATGTGAATATCATCCTCAACCCCTAAACTATGTTCAAAGAAGTGAAAATATAAGCTAGCCTATTAGCAACAAACAACAACAACAACACAAGTTTTTACTTGGAATAAAACGCAGCGTTACTTGGAACAGGTTACATCCTGAGACAATATATCTGTCTATCCCAGGTCCTTGGAAAGAATTCGATAGACCAAAAGTGCCAAATCCAGTCTGAACATCTGGCTGAATATGCTTCTAACAATAACAATAATAAAAAAAACTGGTAAAGCAAACAGATATGTAAGCTTTAAAAGACATTCTTTTTATTTTTTTCATCATTATATTCTAAAATTTTATCACTACCCCCAAATATTCTCCTTCCTCTAATTCAAACAGATATCACAACACATCTACAGGTTATGGTTTTTGGTGCTTTGAATCTTCTCATTTATAATAAAAAATTATATGCACAGGTATTAACGCACGGACATTGATCTGAATATTACCCAGATATGTTGTTTGTCATCCAGTGCACCATGCAGCACTCTGGACTCGGTTACAATAAATTGTTTCATAGTGTGCCCTTTCTGGAATCAAATCTAAAGTGCTTCATGAGCCTACTAGAGACTCTGCATTTTCCAAGAAGCTAATACGTACAAATGGAATGGTGCCACCTGGCTCATTCAGAAGGCATATCATACATGCCCAATCAATCCTCCTGGAGCTACATTTCTGCATACTGATACATTTTTCCTCCACATAATGCTTTTAGGACAGTAGGCTTCAGCCTTGTAGAACAATTAATCCTTGCTTAAGTACCCTAATTGGGACAAACAACAATTGGGACAACAAGAGGGGCAAAATTAACAATAAAGGGAAATGGTTTTTTTCCCATTCAGCAATGGTACTAATAACAAGTTAGTATCTAACATAAATATTGCCAAAAGACAAATTTTTCTTTTTAACCCACAGAAAATAGCAAGGTGAATTGCAATGCTATGAATGCAGTTCTAACTTATACATAACACGCTAATGCGTGATATTGCGTTGTGTTTCTTGTCATAGGTCTATGAGCAGCAATTAAATTGGAACAAATACTACCGTAATCTTAGCATACATTAAAAAAGATATCATACAAGTATCAAGGATGGGATGAAGCCAGTCTCTACCGATAATAGCCAAACCAGTAATGTCGGTTTTATTTTCTTCTTCTTTAGTCATTTTTAAATATCTTCCAAACAACCAATGATTGTTAGAACTACAAGAGCCATAAACAATGATCTGATCTTTTTTTTAAAAAAAGCACCTAGTTGCATTACATGCTGTCATTAGTTTTGAATCTGTATTGCAGTGATGGACTCCGGAGGTAATCATGTACAAGCCTTGGCCTGTATTTGAATGATGGTCAGAAGGCATTGCTCTGTCTGAAGAGGTTCTCTGTTTGAAGGATCAATCTGTTCAAACAACACTCCTGTGAGGTGGGTTAGATTCAGAGAGAGTAACTGGCCTCAAAGTCACCCATCTGGCTTTCATGCCTAAGGAAGACCTGGAACTCACAGTTTCCTGGTTTGTAGGCCAGCATATTAACCAAACACCATACTGGCTCTCTTGTGGTGAATTATACTCCATTTTTATTTAAATTATAGTGTTTACTTGATATTTTATGCATATTTTCTTCCTCTTTTGTGGGATGTGCCTCAGTCTGCAGCTATGTATTTGTGCACACAGTAAGAGAGAAAATTTCCATTCAAAACTGTAATGATGTAGAAGAACAAGAAAGATAGAACTCATAATGGAGATACATTATGGATGTATAGAAACACTTCATGAGAGTTAATTATCATACTGCAAAAACATCAGGTAAAAATTGATTGAATAAAGATGATGGAAATAACAAAAATAAAAAAATTAACCCAGAGTCACATATGCTGACAAAGCAATATTTTGAATACCTCTCTCTGCACAAAGTAACAATTGGTTATTTTGCAAGACGTTGAACTAAAGAGGTATAATCTATTCTGCCTGGACATGCACGGCAGGCCAAGAATGCACCTGCATAAGCCAAGCATTCATTATCTTTTGAGACACCTAATACTGGAGTGACTGCTAATTCCAAGTGCACCATTGACCACATGCCATGTGCCTCCCCCTTTTGGAGGCAATGAAAAGTATTTAAAATTCATGAAGCTTGCTGAAAGCTCAGCTATCACATTCTACTCATTCCAAAGTGCATGGGAAAGAGAGAACATAATGGACATTTCAACCAGAGCTATTATTGTCCATGAATAACCAATATTCCATTAAATTGCTAATAGACCTGCTTGAAAATGTTGATAACGATCAAGCCATGTAAGAACATTCCTTTTTCCTAACAATGAGATGTTTTACAGTTTTGTTGTTTCTGGGTTGTTCAGAGCTTGACACAAAATATTCTTTACACTTACTCTCCTTTTCAGAGAACACTAGCGACTCTATTTTAACTGCCCGATCTTCCTGCTCCTAGAAACTCTTTATATTGAGCCCTCCCTTTTAGTTATCGTTCTTATTTAGAAAGGAAACTTTATAAAAAAAATAAATAAATAAGAATTCGTATGCATAAAGTCAAAGAGTAAGTGACTAGCATGGTCATTTATAAAAAAGAAAACATTTTCTAAGATTAGCAAAATAAAAATAAATGTATTGCCTGAGTTTGGGATTAAAATGATAGAATGAAGAATATGATCCAAACATATTCTTCACATCTTAAAGATTTTAAAAGGACTCTATTTGTAATCTGTATTTCATATCCAAGTTATGATTCATAGGAATGCATAATACCATCCAATACTGAATGAGTTCCCTGTGTAGATTAAACAGTAATTTACTCTTACCATTGGATTGGAATACTGCCTGAAGTCATGAAAATGATTCACATCGACTGACCAAGTGATAATAATTAATAGTTGTCAAAGACCGAAAAGGAAAATCTCCTAATATTAAATAACTCTTCCACTTTAACGACAATCGAACAGCATTTTTGTTAACAAAAACTACCAAGTTGGCAGCTACATACATTTGAAATGGATGTAGGAACATATTATGCTAAATATACTAAGATGTCCTTCCTTAATAAGTTATCCTCCAGATGCACATATTGGACCGTTGTTCCCAATGACTTCAGAACACATAAATGGAAGATGCGGTTATTTTTTTAGGCCTGCTTTTCCAGAATCAGCATACATTTACAGTATAAATATATGATAAATATAGTATAATTTGGTTGATTCTCTAAATGGGACTGAAGTACCAAATCTGCTAAAACATTTTTGTAGCATTGTGACAAATGATACTGGTCTGATTAAAAGAAACATGCTTCTGATCTTATCCACAGTTACCTTATATTCCAATTTAAAAATTAGCTGCTGAGAATCTCAAAAATATATGACCAATTAAATGGAGTATTCTAATTGGATTTTTTATAATATACAGAGCATACAATGAATCCAATGGGTTTTTAGCAGAAGAAAGAGATGAAAATAATAGAAAGGAATTTAATGAGAATCTATTCTAGACAAGCAAGGAACAATTGTGGTATGAAACACCTTATTCGAGAATCTTTCTTATGTCTCAGTTAAAGTACTATCCATTCATTCTTAAGTCAGCAGAAAAATATATTGGCATAACATTTTGGGTCCCTACTGACAATTTTTATCCTGCCTCTCTAGCCTCTGTTCTGGCTTGCCACCAAATGAAGGAGTGTCTATGGATGGGGATTCTCAGTCATCTAGGTCATGGTTGTCCCAAAGCTGCTTTTTCAGGGATGCAACTGGACTTCCTGGTTTTTGTTTGAAGAAGTTTGGCTTCTCATCCAAGAAGCTTCTCCAGCTTTGACTGGATGGTGGGGAATGGAAGGATTTATACTCTTTGAAGGCAGCTGGTCATTTGCCTTCTTTTAGCCTTAAGGCCACCTGAGTTTTATCTGTGCCATCAGGGTCACCCGAGTAGTGCAAATGGGTGTGGAGCCTCCTTGGAATTGTTGAAAGGCCTGTTTATAGAGTGGAGATAGATGATGTTGTATCCCTCCCCCTCTATTGAAAGAGGCTGTTCAATTTTGACATAGGTGGCCTCTTCGAGCCCTTTCAAACCACTGGTCCTCTCTGTCTAAAACTTGGACTTTGCTATCTTCAAAAGAGTGGCCTTTGTCTTTTAAATGCAGATGGACTGCTGAATCTAGTCCTGATGCATTTGTTCTCCTATGGTGTGCCATGTGTTTATTAAGTGGTTGTTTTATTTCTTCAGTGTACAGATCTACCTGTGGCTCACTGCATTGTACTGCCATGTTGCTGGGTGTTTTTTATCCTTGAGGTGGACACTTCTGTCATTTCTCTTCCCTTTGTTTGCAGAGTAACACAAGTTTTTGCTTCTCTTTGCCTATTCAGTACTTGATCTGTTGGGTGGGTTATGAGCTGTCAAAAAAACAGAAAACCTGTTCCATTTTATTGTATAGCACATGGACGTCGAACTCGCAGTGTCACGTTGCTACCACATGATGTTTCACAATGTTTTCCCATTCACAGAGCTGGGGTGGACGTGGCCTGTGCGTGTCACATCTGGCCCGTGGGCCGTCAGTTTGACACCCCTGATATACCGTAACCTCCCTTACCCAATGGAACAGCTGCAGATTTGGGGAAGGAGGGATGACAATAGAATATTAGAGCTAATTAAGATGCTGTGGTGGATTTATTTCTTTTCCCCTCTTAAGTAGAGTGCTTAAGATTAATATTATTTAATGTTTATAAGGACAGTATTTCCACAGAATCTTTTAAGTTCACTGAATCATACATATTTGTGGAACAAAACATTCTGAAGCTTACTTGGAATGTTGAATGAAGAACATCCTCAGCACATATCAAAGCCAATGCAAAATCCAACATACTGTATGCATATAGAAAGTGACAGAGAGACATTGGGAGCTGGGCAGCATTAAGTGCAATAAACTGTTATGGTGATGGATACATTTCCTAGTAGTAATATATTTCAACAACTTGTTTAGAAGCAGAATTTGATCCCATCCATATCCAAAACAAAACACATTAGAAAGTAGATCTTGCTACCATATGTAAGTCTCATAGAAGTAAGGCTTGGGGAATTTTTCTCTAGGATTGTGATGACCTTCTTGATTTTAGTTACTGAAAGCCAAATTCAGACTCAAATAGCTTCTTGCTAGTTTAAACATGAAAAAGCAATGAGACTGCTAAAATGCAGCTCAAGATAGGAAGGAAGGAAAAACAACACAAAGTCAAACATTTTTTTTATTTCAAGCAGTACCAGTATAAGGGTAAACCAATATATTTATTTTAACCTTGATTAAAGAAAGTAGGGCACATTATATAGAATTTTTACTGTTGATTGCAATTTTTTTTATTGTTTTTAGAAATATTTAGGTTTTAATGTTTTCCAGCTTTTAATGTAAGCTGCTAGAGTCACCATGAGGCAAATAAAACTACTTGGCACCTAAATAAATCAAATAAATAAATAATGATAGACAGGTAGAATTTGTTTCTGTTAGCAGATGGGAGTTTAAATAGTGCAATTCAACATGATTATTCAACAGTAAATCTTACTAAATTAAATGAAACTTGTCTAGTAGTATGATTAGGATTAGAACAATCACTAAATGAATAGTGGTAATTCGGGGATTATCTGTATAGATTTATAGAAAACATGTCTATGGGTACTTCAACTACACCACTGTTTTCAAATCCTCAAAACCTCTTAAATATTTTGAAGGGGACTATGTAATCATTTTGACCTCATTCCAAGACTAATAGATAGTAAATCCAACCAACCAATATTGTTGTTAGCGATTTCCAACTTTTCATAACCTTGTGAAGGTTACTTCACCAGATCTATCAGTAACTTATTTTTAAAGTTCTTTTAAGCACATGCTTGTATAATCAGTTACAGTTTTTCTTCTATTGGACCCTTTTTCTTTTTTTTAAACAATAATTTTATTAAATTATTTATTTAACACAAATACAAATGTAAAAAAAACTAATGCAATCTAAACAAAAGAAAAAAAAGGAAAAAGGAAAAGAGAAAAGAAAAAAAAGAAAAGGAAAAGGTTTTGTTTTTATTTCTGTGTATGTTTCTATGTTTGGACAAAACTCAACAGCACTTTTTCATGCAGCTGTTGATAAAAATAGGATTGCCAACATCATTGCCAACATCTGATGACGGATATGGCACAAGAAAAAGTATGTTTCTATAAGATATATAAAAGATGACTTCACCCCATTGACAAGTATACATAGTTTACGTTCTCTAATACTTCAATTTAAAAAAACTCTCTTCTTTCCATATCTCATCCCTTATCAATAAGCAAATTGCAAAAATACATCGTTCAATCCTTATCAGCAAAAGTCTATTAAGAGCAACTAGAAGTATTAGCATGCATATTTTAATCCAAAAATTCAGTTTTCTAATCCAAATGTATCACTGTTCCTAAAAAATAAAGTAAAAGCATCTTTCCTACTTATAAACAAAACTTTAAACCTTGGTCATTCAGTCCTGGTCAAAAGGAAATCCCATTAATAACAGCCATAAACATTTTAATCCCATTCAAAGACATTCACTTTACAAACCTTAGTTTTATTTTTTAAAAACTTGACCTTTAGTCCCATCGAGTAGTGTCCCACACGTTGATTTCTTATCATTTACTCTGTCTCTTTTTAGGAATACCTTGGATAATTCCTATTTATCTCCTCCCACAAAGGGTTTCCTTGGTTTCACACATTCCTTTTATAAATCCAAGCTAAGAAGGCTTTCCAAATCAACTTTAAATAAACAAATTTATTATTTGTATGTCCTGTTCATTATTAAAACATCAACAGGTTTCATTTGTAAATTCATTTTGGTATTCTTTTTCATATTACACTTTGGCAGTTTTAAATTGATTTTCAGACCCACACAGCATCTTTTTCCGTATCACTTTTGTAATATTCATTTTTAAAACTCTCAATCTGCATCCAAATCAGTCTCAGTCTCTCCTTTATCCAATAAAATAAAATAAACAAATCTTGTAAGTAATTTCTGGGTTATATTGTTCCCAAACAGCCGTAATTTCTTCTATAACCAAATTGTCCTGCTGGGTTGGTTTTCAGCTATATCCAGGTTTTTTATATATTCAGGGTTTTTTTCCCCAATCATAAGAATCTTTTCCACATTATCTTCATATTATTTATTCAAAATATTAAAGCTTTAGTTTCATTCAGTGGTGGTGTTCATTTTTTTTTACTACCGATTCTTTGGGCGTGGCTTGGTAGACATGGCTATGCTGTCGGCCAATCAGATGTGGTATTTGCCAGTGTCGGCCAATCAGAGGTGGAATTTGCTGGTTCTCTGAATCAATCAAAATTATCGCTACTGGTTCTCCGGAACCTATGGGAACTGGCTGAATACCATCTCTGGTTTCATTGTTAGTATTTTTGAGGGGCCTCAACATATAGGTGGTCTCAACATATCACCCTAATGGAGCTTGCTTATTACAGGTGTAAGTTGTGGTTGTAGAAAATAGGTTAGTCACATGACCAATTTTACAATGTTTTTTATGGTGGCTGTTGTAAAGCAAACAGCACAGTCATTAAGTGAACCAATGTTTGCTATTGGTACAGTTTTGTCAAAAACTGGAAGTTCTGGTTTATGGCAAAACTATTGTAAAATGCCATCATGTGACATGGGAAACTGCAAACAGCCATAAATGCAGCCATGCTGCCAAATGTACAAACTTTGGTCACGGGGTCATGGGCGGGGGCCCTGACCTTGGGAACTTTGAATCTGGGTTGTAAGTTCTCTTTTTCAGGGCACTCTTTTTTGCTAAGCGACTGCTCGTAAGTGAAAGACCACCGTAAATTCTTCTTTATCTACTGTTGAATATTTATTTATCTTTTTGCAATCCAAGATATTCTCAACAGTTTTTACCAACAGAACACAAAGGTATCTATTCATCTTCATTCAGACTTTTTCAGGAGCAATTTTTCAGTTTTTCATATGTTATAATTGCTCAAACCATGGCATCAATAATACATATTGTTGTTATTATGGCTTCCCCTGCACTGTAAACTCTGCACAACCAACCAACCAACCAACCAACCAACCAACCAACCAACCAACCAACCATAAAGAAATAAAGATTCAGACAGTCAGTACACTACCTCTTGGAATAACAACCATGCCTTACCTCACTGCATACTACCCCTTCCCCACCATTTCTGGCATATACTTTTGCTTTTTTTTCCTAAAAAAACAAATTCTGGAAACTACCTGGACCTACTTCTATATTTAAGTTTCCACCAAAAGTCATACAAATGAAAGAATGGTATAGTTTCACAACCCATTGCTTTCCCCAAGTATTATAACAATGGTTGTAATATAAAATCTCCCTGTATGTACAGGCAGTCCTTGACTTACGATCGTTTGTTTAGTGAATGTTCAAAGTTATGATGCTGCTGAAAAAATTACTTACCACTGGTGTTTACACTTATCACTGTTGCACCAATTCCACGTTCTGGTGCGGTGGCCTAGAGGTGGAGCTCTTGCCTCACAATCAGGAGGCTGTGAGTTCGATCCTAGGTAGAGGATCTCTGCAGGACCAGTTGGACTAGATGACCTACCAGGTCCCTTTCAACTCTGTTAATCTGTTACATTAACATCAAAATCTTGGAGTTTGGCAACTGGTATCTGCAAACAGTTGCGGTGTCCTGGGGTCATATGATCAACATTTATGACCTTCCCAGGAATCTTTGAAAAAAGTCAATAGAGATGGAATTGCTTAATGACCACATGATTTGCTTAAAACTGCTGTCATCCACTTAGCATCTGTGGCAAAAAAAGTCATAAAATCTAGTCCAATTGACTGCCTCACTTAGTGACAGAAGTTACAACTTTCCAATTGTGGTTGTAAGTTGAGGACTACCTATAGCGTACAGCAGGGAAAGTACATTGGTAATTCCCTTAAGCCTACAGGCTGGGAGATATGGTGTAGCAAGATTCCAAGCATGCTGCTTATATAAACAAAAGAATCAAGTTCAGATGTTTTTATTTTTAACAGAGATTGGGACATTTGTGGAAGACTGACTAGAAGAATTAAGACTGGCTTCAACGCAAGATTTCCTGTGGAATTTCCAAGTTCAGGTGGCAGAAGATGCAGTGAGGAAAGCGCCTTAGGGGAAGCAGACTATGCCCAAGCCATACGGACCTCCAGCATCCCAGACTGAAACATCAGAGTGATGGGAGGGGAGATGAGTTGCAGCAAAATGTGGCTAGGCTTATTTTCTCCAGGTAAATGACAACCTGGGAACAGAGCCTGTTGGTCTGTTGGAATAAAGGAGATAACTATTTCAAGATGTTTTTAGGAGCACTTTAAAGAAACTTCTAAAATTATTTTTAAAACCACATTTTCCTATTTCTTTTCTTCTGAAATAAACAGAATAGCCAAATGTTTTCCTATAGAACAGCAGCACTGGGCCATCTTTCTAAAGAAAATCTAATTCAGTTGCAGATTTTCAGAACCAATGTGCAATTTCTTCCCAATATCACCATTCCCCTGTACTTTATCTCAACAGTCTGTCTTCTTCTGGGTGGGAAGGAGAAACTCTCATATAAGGAACTGGGTTAAAATCATACCCCTATTACTTATTTGAATGAGGTGTGTGTGTGTATATTCATTCATTTGTTCAATCAATCAACCAATCAAGGTTAGTTGTATCACTGGAAATACCAGGGCTTTTTTTCTGGGGGAACTCACAGGAACGGAGTTCCGGCACCTTTTTTTCCTTAGACTTCTTTTGTAT
>JANHGC010003452.1:78827-94037 GCA_027560395.1 Boaedon fuliginosus
GGGGGGGAGTGGCTCCTGAGCAAGAAATCAGCACAATATTTATTACCATTGCAGTGTTGAGGAGTCATGTGATCCCCTTCTCTGATCTTCTGACAAGCAAAGTCAATGGAGAAATCAGGTTCACTCAACAGCTGTGTTATTAATTTAGTAAGTGCAATGATTCGCTTAACAAATGTGGTAAGAAAAAGGGGTAAAACTCACTTAACAAATTTCTCACTTAACAACATACATTCTGGGCTCAACTGTGATCATAAGTTGAGGACTACCTGTATTACAAAAAATATGCTGTAACATACAAAATACCCTCCCGCTTGAAAAAAAGATTCAAATGTCAAAAAAACTTTTTTTTTCTTCCAGGGAAAAAACTCCAAAACTGGGAACTGAAATAATAGAAAAGTTATTGAAATCGGATACTTACAGTTAATCCTGAGGATGGGTATCATTTTCCTGGAAAAGCTCCTGCATTTGGTATTCTGTATTGTGGTAAACCAAAATATTCAAGGGTCATTACTAGTTACCATAACATCCCACCACTTACTCTGTCATGCAGACAACTTACTCAATAAAAGCCACACATAAGACGAAATGTTGATGTTTAAGTAGTTTGAAATGTATTTTTCCAACCAGCAGATCATCCTGACTTCTTTTTCCACAAACTACCTTCAAGGCCAACACCTCAAAAATAAATTTTGTCTTAAAGAATTTTAGAATGGGTGACGAAAGATCTGTAAATTTAGACTAACAACCTCTGCAGAATACATTTTTTAAATGAGGCATTTCCTTCAGCCTGCTACTTCCTAATTTAAAGTTATATCCTGAAGACTACTTTTTACAGTGTTTATTTTTCTGGCTGTTCGAACAGCTTTTGGGACAAGATAGAGGAGTCAAACTAAAAAAAGGTAGCAGCTTCCAGATGGATTCTTTTTACTTCTTCCAGAAAAAATATAAGGAATAACTATACCGTTTTTATCTTCTTAGATTATTATTATATGGTAGGTATGTAAAAAAAATGTAAAAGCAAAGATGATAAAGTACAAAAGACTTACAAATAGAAGATTATATTATTCAGAATGCGACAGGATACTGCACAATAAAAGTTTCAGCAGAAGCACCTCATGTTGGCTAATTACTCACCCAATAATTAGCTACAGCCTATAGTGCTAGAATTTGGCAACATAAATGGCAAGGAACTTCTGGTATAACATCTGTACATCAGAAGGATTTTCAAACCTGAAAGCTCTGACTTTCACATACTTGGAAATTCATTTTATAGTAGTATAGTAACTTCAGTGATGCACAGTGCACATACCCAATGACTAAAACCTGTTAAGAGAGCCGAAGATGCTTGCTTTGTTATGGCCCTTAGCTATAATAAAAAATTAAAATGAAACACTTGAAAATAAAGTACACATTGAAAATGGGCTGAGGAGACCAATAATTTGTATATTGTTCTAAAATTAAAAAGCCAACTGCCTAAATTTGAAAATGTCTTTGACTTTGATGTCTGGGTCAAATGGCCCTCCTGCCTGCAGATGAATACATCTGTATGCAATTGCGATTAATTCCTTTGGTACCTCAGTACAGGCATGAAACAATCAGAAGAATTAGGAGAATATGTACAAAGCTGTATGTATATCTGCTTCACCACATGCTATGCTGTACACGTAAACAAGCACTACATCAAATGTCTCTGTATCTCCAGAAAGCCCAATTCAGCATGAGTGTGAACTATCCCAATGAAGTTCTGTTACACAAACCCTTATTTTATATGAGCCTTGGCATTTCCCTCTACCACAGAGCAAATTCGAACTAGGAGTACTTCTGCTTTCGAAATCAAGCTGTGTATAGCTCTTTTGCAGTGAATTTGTTGGAATTTTTATGTAGAGAGGCACAGTATGAGCATTTTGGTTATGTGTGTGGCAGGCAATCGGAATGTTTGGACTGACATCTTCTCCTCCACTGCACAGCACTGTGTGTATAAACAGTGAAATGAATCAGCCTTTTATTGAGACAGAACATTGGTCCAGCCAATGTTTTCACACTGACTGGTAGTGGTTCTTCAAAGTTGGAAGCAGCCTCATTGCTGGAGATCCTGTTTAACTGGAGATCTAGAGGACAACTGCAGTTCTACAGTCTTGATTATAGAGTATGGATTATAGAGTATTATGTATGGACCACACATTGTTCCATTATCCACACATTGTTTGGACCACACATTGTTCCATTATCACTATGTGCATCTGTACAATGAGTATCTATTACATAATTCTTATATTTCCAGGTCCTAGGAGCTAAGTGGAAAGAAAGCATGCATTTACAAATATATCCCATATGTCAAGATATTAGGTTGTTGCAAATATATCTTATTTTGTTGCTGCCATATATTTGCAAAACTGGTAATTAGAATTCATTTTAAATAATCCCTACTTAACTGTAGTCATTTCCCCCTAGGAATTATGGGAATTATAGTTCACTTTAAACAGACAGCAGCAGATTGAGGAAATCTGCGATAGTGCTGTAAGTAAAGGAGCCATAGTAGCCCAGTGAAACAAGTGACTTCTGGGTCATGAATGAAATCTATTAAATGGCTTCTGAAATGTAAATAAGGATTTCATTTGTGTGCCATTTCAATAATATAGCTGACGGTCACAAACCTTAGGAGGCAAATGAAAAAAGCATCTTTTTAGGTTTATTCCTCTAATATTAATTTTGTCAATATTACCAATATCAGAAGCAGTACAATACGTCTGAGACACCAAGGTATTTTCTACTGAGTTGGAGAGCTATTTTTAAATGATTGTGACAAAATACATAAAAATCAGACTGTAAATATTTGTTTCGGGTTTTGGAAAACCATAGGTCAGATTGCTCACAATGGGCACTATTCCTGAATACATCTTCTCTTTACCCGTTTGTTTGGTTCTCTCTGAAATCAGTGGGCACAACGTAAAGAAAGAGAAGATATCTGTAGACTGTCACTCCTTTCCCACTCCTCGATTAAAGGGGTAGGTGATCAGATAGCAGCACAAGGAGAAACAGGGACACAAGTCTCCAAGAACTGCTGGCACTCCTGAAGGTTTCAATCTATCTTCCTTGATTCTGAGACCACAGATCAGATATCACTCTAAGCTCTGATCAGATATTTGATCTGTGAAGAGGTATATAAAAAACTCCCACCTCACCCTTATGGATGATTTGTGTTTTCTTCAGTCTTGTGTCCTCTACCAAAGGCCTGCGTTCTGTGTGGTATCTTAACTGTTCTAGCACTGCACTCTTCTGGACAGAGAGCTCTAATGTTATTCCTGGGATCTGTTTGAGCCACTCTCCCAAGTTAGGTGTTACAGCTCTAAGTATCACCACTGGGACCACTTTGGTGTTTATTTTCCACACCCTTCCTGCTTGCACTGGTCTTTTGTGTCTTCTCTTTGTCCTGTATGTTCTCCCAATATTGTTCAGTTTCAACTGTTGGTGGCTGTGTGTTACTGTATTGTGGCACTGCAGTTGGGAGTATACCTTGGATGATTCTTTGGAGAACATGGCATTTATCTTCTTGGCCTGTATTTCTCTAGTACACAGGTGTCAACCTCACCACTACATTGCTGTCACGTGACACTTTGCGCCATTTTCCCCATTCGCGGAGCTGGGGTGGGCGTGGCCTGTGCATGACACATCCAGCCCGAGGGCCACCAGTTTGACACCCCTTTATTCCATATTCAGAGATAACATTAGAGAATAAAAATACAAATAAAATAAGCTAATAAAAATATGTCCTGAAATGATGTACATAGGAAAGTATATTGTCTACAAAAGATACAAGATCTAACAGCAGAGGTAAGTTTCCAGGATAGTTAATAGAAATGGCTGTCAATTATAGATAGTTGATTGTAGATTAAATGGACCTATAGTATGTAAATCTGACATAGGGTGTTGCTTGTTTTCTATCCAGATCAAGCACTTAGTTGACGCCACATAATTGTAATCTAGTTCAATCCAGTCCTCCTGCAGAATTCTGCCAGCCAAAAATAAGTGGAATTCTTGAATTGCCAATTGTGGGGGGCGGGGATGTGTTTTGCTTTCAGGTTTGCCCCTAATTTCTCAAGCAGGAGACCCAAATCCTTGGCATTATTTGGAGGCCCTTCAAGGGCTCCAGGAAGCAAAAGGCAACTGATAGAGCCCCATGCTTGGCCGCTTTAGGCTTCATTTCAGCTCTTCCGGGCAGGGCAGGCCAAGAAACAGGTCCTGTGAGCATCCAAGCAATTCCCACTCTTGTTGTGGAGCATTATAGCACAATCCTGACTGCTTGCCAACATATCTCTCTCTGCTCCATCTGCCCTTAATCAAAATCAAGGTGGGGTTCCTTTGAGTTTCTTTCTCATACTTTCCTCTTTTGGAGGACTTCAAGCTCATTCCCTCCCTGTCCTCAAGGTTATCACTCCTTGCAATAGGTTCCCTCCCAAATGCACACATGCACACATTAAAAAAACAAACCAGGGAGAAAACAGTGATGGTGGCAGCTCTGCCCAGCCCTCGCTCTTCAGCTCCCTGAGTTCCCCAGACGAGATGTGCTGGTTAAGGACTTGTCAGGGTTGATATTTGGTGTAACTGGGGCCCCATCCTGACAAAAGCAGAACTGCAATATTTGCCTCCAAACATCCATACTAAAGTAGAGGACTGAGTGATGATAGTGGCCTGCCCTTCTGACACTGTCCTTTGGTCTCATTTCCCCTGTTTTTGGCCTCCCCAGCCTCTAGCAGCCCTCTGCCAGCTGAAAATGGGCCACACGGGGGCCTCACAAGGCCTCCACATGGCCTGTTTTTGGCCGGCAGAGTGCTGCTGGAAGATGGGTAGCCAAAAAGGGGCCATGTGGGAGCCTTGTGGGGCCTCCATTGGGCTTGTTTTTTGGCCAGCAGAGTGCTGTAGGAGGCTATGGAGGCAAAAAAAAAAAAAAACAGGCAGCAAGGGGCCCTCACGTGCCCCCCATGGCCCATTTTGGCTGGCAGAGGCACTGCGAGGTGGTACTTTGATATTTCCAGGCCATCCTGCAGTCCAGATTTAAGCACCCCGCAGGCCAGATCCAGGCCACGGGCCTTGAGTTTGACCTACCTGCCCTAGAGGCAAAGGAGCCAGAATAACAAAAGTGTTATCCAATCATTGTAATGCAAATTCTACTCTTTTTGTATTGCAGCACGACATTCCATGCTTGTATGAAAGTGGCAAAACTTAAAATAATTAGCAATATCTATGATCCTCTGTTCCTTTAACCTAACTACTCCTTATAAATACAACTAGCACCCATAACTCCTAAATTTTTTCTCCCTTCCTCCTTATTCTTTCTGAAGCCCAATTTTCAAGAATATGATCCGTGCTTTGAATTTTTGGTTCAAGTGAAATGAAGTCAAGTAAATTTAGGCCAGAAAATATCATAATGCTAAAAATTTTTAAAAAACAGTTTTTGAAACAATTGCGCCTATTTTTGGAAACATTAACGCACAGTGCTTTTGCTTGCTGAGATGATTACTATTTTAAGAACACAAGTAACAGGCTAGGATGAGCCACAGAGAAAAGATTAAAATATTGCATCATGAGTCTTGAGTTAGCAGTTAGTAATATTGTTAATCTGGCATTTGTCATTTGTGGTATCGTTCCAAGTATAATTCATTTCTGGTCACCCATAAGTTTCAATACCATAATAAGTATAAGTCCTCAGTTTATGACAACAATGGAGCCCAACATTTCTGTTACTAAACAAGACAGTTTCTAAGTGGGATTAAGTTATTCATCTGGCTTTTCCCATTGACCTTGCTTGTTGGAAGCCAGCTGGGTGTGTTACAAATGGTGATCATATGACCCCAGGACAGCACAATTGTCAAAAATACCTGCCAGTTGTCAAGAATTTTGATCACATGGTCATAAGCAGTGGTGGGATTCAACCAGTTCGCACCCCTCCAGCTGAACCAGTTGTTAAATTGCTGGGTGGCCTCACTCCACCCTGCCCCGCACCTTCCAGGAGTCCCCACATATCCCATTTTGCCTCCTAGGTAAGTGCAGGGAGGCCTACAATACCCAATACAGGGTATGGGGGAGTGGTGCCCATCTCCACAGCCTGTTTTTGCTTACAGGGGACTGCAGGGAGGCCCACTAGGCCCTCCCACCCACCTGGACACTATAGCTACCTTTATTTGCTGTTTGCAGCATGCCTCAGCTGTTTTTCCACCTAGGGGCTTCTGCAGGAAGTTTGGAGGACCCCCCCCCTAAATTAAAAAATGTTTTTAATTTAAAAAAAAACTGACCGAACCGATTTGTTACAACTGGCCCGACCTTAACAAATGGTTTGCCCGAACTGGGCTGAACCAGTAAAAACCAACCCCTGCATTAAGGTAACTTCCTTTCACTGCTTAATTAACCTCTCCTCTGGGTATGATGCTGGTATGAATAGTGAATTTTTTTTAACAATAAAAAATGTTCTTCATTAAAAGTTAGTATTTCAGGATTTTTTTTAAAAAAATCAAACAGTATTTGCAATTTAACAAAATATGAGATGAGATAATCTCTAACCTCCCCCAAATCCTAATAAAAGGAATGAGAAAAAAATTTCAAAGGCTTTCTAAACATTCCTAAGAATGTTACTTTATACATATAAACATTTCTTTCTCCAATTAACTTTTTGAGTTGTCACAAAAAGACATTAATTGGGGAGAACTTGTCTGATGAAGATCCAGGAAGATTCTTTTGAAAGAACCAGCCTGTTGTTTCAATTTTGTCTTATTTATTCATTAAAATACCATTAGCTTGTTGCAATGAATAACTGGAAGAAATTATCTCTGATCACTCATAAAAATATTAACTGTCTGAAGTTCAAGAAGTATTGAAAATAAGATTTACAACCCACAGATAGAATGAACTTCTCATGATTCAAAATAAAACACAAATGCTCCCCTGCATTGTTTGATACTCCCAAAAAATTCAAGTTAGGATATAGCATATTCGATGTTAACAAAGGACCTTTCTGTCTCCACAAGCTGATTTTAAAATTACAGGCAAAGTAAACAAATATTTAAGAAAATATATGAACATTAATTACTTTAGTGAAGATGAAGTTACAAGAAATGCAGAGGGGAGAGGAAATGTACATTAAATGTAGTAGAGTCTACAGAGAGGTGTGTGTGTGCATGACAACCCAATTACCTAGTTTGGATTGTGATGCAATATCCATCATCTTCCCTGTTTTGATTTTTCCCCATAGATGCTATCCGTCAAATGTACCCGGAGCATGAAATCTAATATGGCTGCCACCCGTTCTGCTCTTGTTCTACAAGATCATGATCAATGATCTATGCAGGGATCAGGGCAGAGCAAACAGCTTTTCAAATTAAATGATACAGGTAGTCCTCAACTTAGACTACAGCACAGCCCCAAATTTTAAGTGAGTTTTGTCCCATTTTACGACCTTTCTTGTCACAATTGTTAAATGAATCACGGCAGTAGTTAAGTTAGTAACAATGAGTTCCCCCTGACCGGGGAAGAGAGGCAGGGAATAAATAAATACAATAAAATAAAGATAAAAATAAAAACAAATAAATGTTGTTAAGTGAATCTGGCTTCCCCACTGGCTTTGCTTGTCAGAAGGTCGCAAAAGGTGATCACATGATCCCTGGGACACTGCTAGGCACCGTCATAAATACGAATCATTTGCCAAGTGTTTGAAATCTGATCATGTGACCATGGGGATTCTGGAAAGTTCATAAATGTAAAAAAATGGTCATAAGTCACCTTTTTCAGTGTCCTTACCTGATTACCAGAGGCAAACTATGAAATGTATGGTCTCAGTTAATAGGACCACCATTTAACTAGAGTATTTCATCATCTTCCTCATAGAGTTCCACAGCAGAAGCCCTGAATAAGCACTCAGAACATTGCAGTCAGTTATGTTCTATTAATAGTCACACACACACACACACACACACACACGACTAATAAAGCCTCACTTCATCTTCTCTGTATTTTAAGCTGTTTTAAAATTTATAGTGACAGCAGCAACTGCGGGTCAGGGTAACCATTCTTAACCAGGTTTTATTATTACAGCTTGTAGTACTTGACCCAAGGCCTTTGCCAAGAGATACACCCGATATAGTGAGAATTCCTTTCAAGACCTTGAGTCCAGTTCTTGTGTTACTTGAGAAGATGCTGTTCTTGGCTGATTTCATCAGATGGGAGGTGAAAGTGTAGAGGGGAAAGATCGCAGACATGTTAGCTGTCAGCTCTTCTGCTCTAGCCATGAAATGCTCAGTATGTGAAAAGCTTTAGATGTACATGAAAAGGGGTTTTATTTCCTGTTCAACAGGAAGAAATGGTGTCAGTATGTGACAGGACCATTTCCCTCCCTTTAACATGCCTCAATTTATGGTGGCAGCTTTCTTCTTTCTTATCAATTATGGGTTGTTGTTGTTTTGTCATATTTTATGCATAATTAAAGAAACAGCAAGTTTTCTTTTAGCTGTCATATAATATACTAAAAGATGGAAAAAATAAGTTGTCTATACTACCGGTATCAACATGGGCTGACAATATTGTTCCTAGACTTCAAGATTAATTGGGGAATAAAAGGGTTTGTAGAACTTCATACTAATCAAGTATTTCTAAGGAATAATCTTATACAAACTTGAATATTAGAAAGGAACAATCTGAATGTCCTTAGTACATTGTGGTACATTGTGGGGACCTCAGTGGACATTGATACTTAAGAATTTTCTCTTTTTTCTTTTGGTTCTGTTCCAGTTTATTTGAAATTGGAGAAAATCTTTTATTTATCAATACATCTTTTATTTATCAATACCCTACAAAGCTTGTATCTCTCAGTCAAGGGTATAAGGGGCTACCTCACAACAATACAAATATTTATATATTTAAAATGATTCAGGAGGAAGGATGATGTTGTCACTCTCTAAGGTTTGTACCCTAGACCAGTAGCTACTCAGTCTCAGCTTAAAGTGATTCTGTGAGTATTTCAGGAACTCTAATCTTACCCCACCTCCTAGCCCTGAACTTCATTTTCCCAATACCAATGCCAGTGTTTACACATTGTTTAGAATGTTTTCCCCTGACTCTAGCTACCATAACAGCATGAAGTCACGGTTTGAGTTACTGGGCAAAGTCCCTGGTTGCAAATATGAAACCATGCTATCATTTCATGATCATAGTTTGCAACAAACTTTTAAGTGCAAGAAGAAATTAAGTTTGGAGGCTATACAGCTCTTTCTTATAGTACATGCTCAAACTGTATGAAAGGCCAAGAGAGATATACACAGTGTAACTGAAATGTGGAATGGGTCAAAATAAAGACAGTCCAGAGTCTGTAGTAGTTCTGGGAGCAGGATGCTGGTTGGATTATATTTTTTGCACTCTTATATTTATTAGCTACAGTATATGGTAAACACTTCTGGCATTCCCTTCATATGCAAGAGTAGTGGAAATGTAACAAAGTGGTTTTCTCACCTGTGGGATTCCATACCCTACAAGGCACGTACAAAAAGAAGAGAAGGCCAAAGAACATGGGGCAGACCCAGAAGAAGATGGGGAGAAAACATCAAAGACACACTACTTCAGTTAACTATGGTTGAGGCCACCAGAAGAGCAAGAACCTTGACACAGGTAGGGGTAAAAGAAGAGGGAGGAGGAGGAAGAAGAAAGGGAAGAGGGAGAAGGAGAAGGAGAAGAAGGAGAAGGAGGAGAGATTGACCGGGGAAATGAGGCAGGGTATAAATCTAAATAAATAAATAAATTAGGAAACAATCTGACTTCAAACTACTTTATGAAAGGGTCAGGAATCGTATGATGTGCTAGCACGCTCCTAGAATTGAGAAAAAGCCCACCTTATCTCTTATATTGTTAATCTATCTATCCTGTAGGATCAGGATAGATATATGAATTATTCAGTCAAGCCCAAACAAAGTAAGTAAATTACACCCAGGTACTCTTTTAATGCTGGCCACTAAAACTGCTCATTTTTTTTAAAGTAAAGAGTCTTAGTGTCATTTATTATTGCTAATGTTAATTGTTTTTGTTACAAAAAAATTCTTAACACGCTTCTGAATGATCCAACCTGAATAGTCCCAGAGTATTATTTTAAAAACCTATTCTGTTTCCTACTGCTATGAACTATGGAGTCCTTAGTGCTCTCTGAATTTGATGGTTCATTTGCTGATATTTCATTAGTCAACTAGGTAACATCCTCTGGGCTAGTGAGTATGGGCTTTAATCCCTATTTATACACAGTAGCTTGCCCTGCCAGTGTTGGTGGAAGTGATTTCCTCCTCCGTAATTCCCAGCAAGGCCCTATATAAATTCAGAGTGAACCCCATGCTCACCAGCACAGATGATTTTACCTAGTTGGGTAATGAGACATCAGCAAACAAACAGCCCCAGGACTCCACAATTCAATCCTAAACTACACATAGTCTCTTCCATTGGAAACTGCTATGAATATTTATGAAATCTAAACATGACAAATGTCTTAAGTTTTCCTCAAAGGTATGAGAAATATTTCCTTTAAGAAATAAAAATACCTCTCGGTAACTGGTTTTTTCCTGTCAGATATCAGTGCTTGACCCAAAATGCTCTAGAAACCTCAGGTTTGTTTACAGCTTTGTCCTTGACAAGCATTTTTAGAAGCCTTCAATCAGCACAACAAGCCATTTGATCTGTTCTTTGGCACCCTCCAGCTGCTACTTGGAATTTCAACACTGTTTTATTGCACTTCTTGTCCTCTCAAAACTGCAATTTCATATGGGTTTCAACTTTCTTTTATCTCAGAAGCGATCACATGAATGGAGAAGCACTGAGGCTGACCAGCAATATTTCCCAGAAACATTTCAAGCATAATGTCTTAAGATAGATGACCAGGAGGTTCGACATTATAGAATAGGAAGTCTTAAGCCCTGCCTTTGAATTGGAAGATGTGCAATTAACTCTTTTCTCCCGGCTTCAACTCAGGCAACGAAGAATAATTTGTTCTGCATGGTCACTACAGAAATTTAAAAAACACAAATAAAATCATGTCACATGTCATTTCGTTAGAAAGGAACAGTTTTATGACCAAAGTCATATCAACTTTACTTTGAAGAGTCTACCAGCTCAGATTTCACCAACATTTTGTTCACCAAAATCCTACTTGTTAGCAGGTTGCCTTCTGAATACAAAATAAATAAATAAATAAATACAAATAAATACAAACAGCAATGAATTCATGCACTTTTTGTACTTGTGTGTAAATGTGCTTCAGGCAGAAATAATGCTGAATGGAAAATCAGCTCATAAAAGTAAATGTTCAACATTTCTTTTTCCAAAATTTTTCTGCTCAAAAGAATTTCTTGTGGGTTTTGGACTAAATACTCTTCGAACCCACAATGTGTATGGAATGGGGTAGAAGGGAATTGGAGGCAGAAACATCAACCAAAGAATTAAATATTCTCTTTGTAAATTGTTTACTGCTATTATTATAATGGTTGGTTACATAGTCAACCAGCTGTTCAGACTGAGTTTGGCATTTATATCCACCTACCAAGTCCTTTCCAAGGATCTGAATAGGCAGATATTGTTTTCATAGGGTGAGAGGTATCATCGCATGATATAAGCTGCTTTATTATTATTATTATTATTATTATTATTATTATTATTATTATTATTATTATTATTATTATTATTATGGTTCATCACACAGTCAGCCAAATATTTGGGCAGGATTTGGTATTTTCATCCACCTATCAAGTCCTTTCTAAGGATTTGGGGTAAGCATATGTGAAAGTTTTATGGTTTAAAGCTATTGTTACAGTTGTTCCAAGTAAGGCTGCCTTTTGCAATTGACTGATAGTAATTTTGTCAATGCCAATGGTGTTCAAGTAGTACTTGTACTTCGGTTGTTTTGGGATTGCAGTCAAGGTGCCTATTATTACGGGTACTACCTACAGAAAGTCAGCTTTGGTGTGGGGATGGGCATGGGGGTTGGAAAGGCTGAGAGCCAAACATTGGGCACAAGTAAGCTGGTAGAGAAGGGTTTGTAAAAAGAGTTTCGAAGTTTTATTTGCTTTTCTAACTACAGTTTGTCTCTCTGAGGGCTTACACTACAGTTTGTAACATTTTCCGTTCTCCTGCCCTTTCAGTGTCTTTTTAAAATTGAATAATAAAAAGACCAAAGGCCAAAACTATAGCTATAGAGCTAGAAAGGAAAATAAATTAGTGGCATAAAGCATTTTTATAACATCACACAGCCCCCACGGAAATTTTATAAAGCCTGACCTCATTACTGTTATTTTGATAGAACAATTGTTGGATTATTCTAGAATAATTCACTTGGGGGGAAATGATGCAAGAACAAAAAAGCAAGAAAGTAAATAAGCAAAAACATTTGGGTAACATTTGAGTATAGTATTTATATTCAATATTCTTATATAGCAAATTGCTTTATTATGAAAAATATTTAATCCAACTAAGAAATTATAACCAGTTATGGATGAATGTATCCTTGATTTTATGATTTTTCAATGCTTTTTGTCCTATTTCATTTTTTACTACAGCAATTTTCCACTCTTAAATACCACCGTCTCAAAGCTGCAGGAATATGAGTGGCTTTGAGGCCTAGAAAAGAGAGGTTGAGGAGCAGAATATAAAGTATAGATAATCCCCGAAAAATCTTATCATATACAGGACACATTTGCCTCCTCACTAGCTCACATTCAGCACTAAATAATCTCCAGCCACTCTGAAATGGCTCTAATATGGTTCTAACAGCAGATGTAGTTTAGAGGTGAACCAAGACAAATTTCTTTTTTGAAACATCCTTTTGATGACAGGAATAAAAACATATTGATGTAACTGAATTTCAGAATTGTTCTGTCCACGAGCATTCCAGTCAAGCCTCACTAATCATACTTCATCAATTCTTTGTATGGAATGCCAGAGTTTGGTCTGAGTCCAATACTTTCTCTTTGTGAGGTCTGTCATTGCTGCCATCCATGAATAGGATTTGGCAAATCTATATTTTTTCCTCAAAATCAGAGCATTTGAGCAATATTTCTTCTTGTTTTATTTGTAATGCCAAATTCTGATGGCTACTTAAAGCATGGGTACGATTACTGTGGAGAAGATTTATTAGGAATCCAAGATGCTCAATATAGGGCAAATTCATGAACTCTATTTTTTTTTTAGTTAAATTTTATAGGAGACGAAGATAGGAATGCAGACACAGGAACAGACAGACAAGTTCATACGGGAAAAGATGGCCTAAAGGTATTCCCAGCTGGTATTGATTTGGTTGCATTCTTTACATCTTAAGAAATATGTTTAATTGCTATTGTTTACTTACTGCTTAACCTATATAGGCCACAGGTATGTTGCAGTTAAAATAACTGGAAAAAACCCATTGCTTTACCTGAATTTGGCCGATTTCCAATTACTGAGATTTCACATTCCTGCTTCTATTCTTTTCCATTCTTTTCCCTTTCTGTTTGCCTTTTATTTTCCTCTCCTATTGGTAATTCATTGTAAATCAGGTAATTCTTATTTATGATATTCATGTATCTGTCAAAAAAAATATAAAAATCAAGGTTCCTAAGCTTTGTCATTTGAAAAGAGGAATGCCACTCCATTACAGAGATATAAAAACTGATTTTGGTTATGAAAGATCCTGTTCACTAAATACGCTTTCCACCACCCCACTGAAATATATTTCAAAATTTATGATTTTTTTTCTTAAATTTGGAATGTTTGTGGGGGGGAAATATTTCAAAGGTTTCATTTTAAACAAAGCTACATTGTAGTGGCTCTCTATCCAATAAAGACATATATTTGGGGGTGGGGGGGAATGTTCCACTGTTGCTCCTTCACATTTAACAAATGGTGGGAATCAGGTTGAACACAAGTGTCTGAAGAAACTCAAAGAATGATTCAAGTCAAAAGTATCCTGTCTGTAACATTAGGGAGTTGTCAAATTCCTTCTTATGATTACTGAAGTGAATAACATAAATCAAGCCTCACTAATGCTTACTACTTATATAAGTGAATTATTTGGAAATGTGCATAATGTGATCCCTTTTGTATGCATTTTAAGATGACACACAAATATTGAAAAGGTTCAGGATTTAATAAGGCATCAGTGTTACAATCCTAGGAAGCTTTGCTTTTCAAAATTGGGCTTGTAAACAAGTCTGCATTAGTACCTCAGGTCTCTGAAATTGGAAATGTTTGCATATATATATCTGAAATTCTACACTGTATAACAAGAAATTGTGAATAAATCATGCAAACACTGGGAAAACGTATATGTCTGCATTAAATATGCTTGAATGTGAAGACAATATAGGTGATACAATTGTTTCTCCATGCTTCTAACTTTCCTGGCCCAAGCTGCTGAAGTTTATAAAAATATATTGTATTTTTATAAACTTTGCACACCCTCTACAGTCACCAGGGACTAGCCCTATCATCAGGAAAGGTTTAGCAGAGATGGGTAAACTAACTGCTTTGATTAAAGACAAAAACACAACTATTTTTGTTTCCACTTCGAAGCTGCTCACGGACTTCGTGCTTGAGGTGGAAAAAAATGAATCTTTGATTTTCGGTTCTACTGATTAGATAGCTTTGATGTTACAGTACTGACTAGTTTATACTATTATGTATGTAAAAATAAACAGTTGAGGTTTGATGTTATTATCTTATTCTACTGCACCAAAACCAGTTGGAAGTCAATGTCTTTTCTTTCTTTCCCCACTGTTTCCTACACTTTACCTTCCACTTTCCCTTCCCTATATTTCCTACTATTTTCTTTTGTATTTTTGTATCTTATATCATTAATAAATAAATAAACAAACGGGGAAAATGAGACTATTGCTATTGACAGCAGATTCTGGAAGGAAACAGCATTGTACTGAAAAAAGCACCAGAGAAATACATGGTATATCCTGTTTCTAAAAGGGTTCATTGCCTTTAAAGTACAATAGAAGAAGACTCCATTGATGAAGGCAACATTACTGTGAATCCCATCTATTATTGGAATGGGAGGTGATGCCATCTTGTTTTTCATCTCAAGCACAAAATGTTTTGAGTCAATCTTATTTGCCAGCAGGGAAAATAGGTGTATTGGAAGTGGAGGTGGAAGTGGTGATCTAAACCAGGGGTCTCCAACCTTAACAATTTCAAGACTTGTGGACTTCAACTCCC
>JANHGC010003452.1:105507-115973 GCA_027560395.1 Boaedon fuliginosus
GAGTTGAAGTCCACTCATCTTAAAATGGCTGACGTTGGGAAACACTGGTATAGAGCTTTCAAAACAGACCAAGGAAGACAAAATTACTACCATTTCAGTATACCATGCCCTAACATCAAGACTTGCTGTTTTCTGACCTTCATCAATGCATTGCTTACCATACAAATTTTATATTTCCTTTTCATTCATTATACACACATACAAGGAGAGAAGGAGAGGGAGGGAGGGTGAGAGAGACAGACAGAGAGAGATATGGCCAGCTTAATTCTTATCATGAACAGAGAGGTTGCTAGGCTATCTTAAAAGAAAAACACAGGCAAGGCATTTTTTGTTTGTTTGCCTGATTGCATTGAAATCAGTGATTTTGTTTAACCATGGTTTGACTATTTCATGTAAAAATTGTCTTTATTGCATATGGGTTCCCTATTTGCAAAGCTTTGTAGCTCTGCCTAAATTCAAAACCAAGAATAGCATGGGTGTAGTTACTCCAAATAAGGTGTTGCCAATCCTTAGGGTGACAAACTCAATTCTTCAGTGTGGTATGAGGGACACCAGGGGAAGGCAGCATTTTCAACTGAGGAGGAGGATTGAATAAAAGAGCTCTTCGCTAATTCATGGCTCTTCCAGTTTGGCCAAGGGGGAAAAAAGAATATATTTGTAGATAAATAAGATAAATACACACCTATCTTGAGGCTACAAATAAGACTGTTTTTTTAAATAAAAAAAATAACTAAGTCTTAAACAGAAGGCAGAGATGCAGCTCTAGTCTCTGGTTATATTTCCTTTGATTTTGAGTTGGTTACAGATTATACAGTGTCTACAAAATCCAGCTGCAGCTATGTCTCAAGGACAAAGGAGTAAAAAAAAAAGCAAGACAAGGCTGAGGTCAGAGGGCCATTGATAAGATAATAGCACAAGATGTAACAAAAAAAATATTCAGGGTATTCAGAAGACTCAGCAAATTCCCCATATAATTGTTAACAGCTCTTGCAAGTTCTAATTGTAGCATCTTCCTTATTAGGTAACAATGCAGCAACCCTCAGACAACAGAGATGTTTAAAACAAACAGGTCAATAGTTTTCGTTCATTCCATTTCAACATTTGAAAAGTAAGCTCTAAATGGTATTTGAGAACTTAGAAGATATTGCTGCCCTTGTGAAGAAGCCAATAAATTACTAGAACATTCAGCACAATATACTGAATCGTGCTTCCTGAAACTGACAGGAGCGCTTAAGGTAACATAGGATGGAAAAGTGTACTTTGGAAATGGAGCAGAAAAGCATACTTTGAAGTGACTCTGATAGTGACGGAGAGATTAATAGAGACTGAAGTTGTCTGTTTCTGGTGAAGAGTCAACCCGACAGTGTGGATGAACCCAAAGAGTCTCTTTAACCCAGTCATAACCCATAGGCAGGCACTGCTCTGGTGAAAGACATATGAGACCTGCTTGCTTCATCTAGCACAGGGGTATCAAACTCAATTTCATTGAGGGCCGCATCAGGGTTGTGTTCAACCTTGGGGGGCTGGGGTGGGCGTGGCCAGGGTGCGCATGGCTAGCTCAACATCACTCATGTCGAGGATGCCTGTGGTGGCCTGAGCACTCTGCCAGCAAAAACAGGCTCCTGAGCTCTGTTTTAGGCTGCGACAGCTTCCTGCAACCCTCTGCCAGTGAAAATGGAGCTTGGGAAGTCTACCCGCAGCCCTTATAAACTCCATTTTTGAGTGCAACAGCCTCCTGCAACCCTCTACCATCGAAAATGGAGCTTGGGACAGCTGTCTGCGACCCTCCTGAGCTCCATTTTCACTGGCAGAGGCACCATGGGTCAGTCCTTTGCTGTTTCTAGGGTGGCCCCAAGGGCCAGATCTAAGCACCCCACAGGCAGGAACCACCCCACAGGCCTTGAGTTTGACACCCATGATCTAATTGTCACTATATAGCCAGTCTGGTAGTTAAGCTTAGATCATCAAAGTTTGCCAACTTTAAGCAATTTAACTACCAAGTTATATTGGATGTTCATCTAGGAGCTTAAAAGAGAGATTTCTGAATTCCACAATTCCTTGTGAGTGTGAGAAAACTACAATATGGCTATAGCTGAGCCTCAGTGATTTTGATACAAATACTTTTATAGCTACAGATACAAAATCCCAAACTTAGAATAGAAAACTCAGAATAGTTATTGTAGTCCTTCAGAAGAAAAAGATTGCATGACTGACTTGAATCTTCTTTCTTCTTTTTGCAAAAAAAAAAAAAGAATCTTCTTTCTTCTTCATGAGGCATAAAATACTACATCTAGGTATTTAAAATAACTGATCTTTGTGGTATTCTTACCAATAGAATATACATGGTACGTACCATTTAGGAAGGTACGTACTGCTAACAGAATGGACTCTTACTGGAAATTATGATGAAAATTAAAAACGTTTGGTTTTTCTTGAGTTGCATTTTGGCTACAGTTTGGAATATATTTACTGTGTAGGTTTATAGGACTCACTACTTGCTTGATAAATGTTAACTATATATTTATTGCTTTAATTTTGTTGAACATTATTATTTGCATTATTTGATTAAATAGCAACTTTGACCACAGTTTGCCATGGAAAATCAGTTTATAAACACAATGGTAACGTAATGGCTGTGGTCGTGATAATGATGGGGTGGAAACTGAAAACTATTCAAGACTTTCAAAACTCATAATGGTCAGGGTGTGGTCAGGGTAATTTGAATGTGACAAGTAAAATATGCCTGGGCATATCATATAAAGGACAAATGTACTTCTTGTTGGTTACTTAATGCCAAGAAACCACAAGGGAGCAGACCTGTAGACATTTCTTTCAATTAATACAGAGACAGAGAACAGAATCTTTAAAGTCATGGAATAATCAAAGGAGTGACAACTCTATTGTATGGGAGTAGCAGATAATAAGCAGGGTTTTCCAGGGACATTCAAACATCAGGCAAAGTTACTATCTTGCTTTCTCCTTTTTCAGGTTCTCCTAAAGCATGCTTGTTGTTTGTAGTCTACTTATTTAAGGGGTATAATATGACTGCTTCTGGGACAGAGCCTGGTAGAGCCATTATTTTTTTCTCTTGTTACATTCCCTTTCCTATGAATACAATAATACTGAATCTAGAAACATACTAGTCCCTTCTCTTGTACCAACCTGACACAATTCAAATACAGTTCTGAGTTGTTGTTTTTCTTAGAAGAAAGTTTTTCCACCAGCTAATATTTACAGCACATTTTCCTGATCTAAAGAAGAACAAGTCAATGGAACTTTTTAATATTTTTAGAATATTCTCCTTTGAGACTTCAAGCCAAACAGTATCGCATTATGCTAGTACATGGAGCTGAATGTAGAGAAACAGTCTACCTTTCATTTCAGAAAGAAATGAGGAGAAATATGGAGAAATAAATTTTACATTCAGAATTTTCCCCAAAAATAGGCAGGTTCAACATTAAAAAGATATTACCCAAAAAATAAAGAAGCTACATTTTAAAATTTAAAAATTCCAGCACAAAGTTGATATATTTTTATATTATATTACATTATATTTATATTGCATTCACATACACATACGTACTAGAGATGCAAACTCTTAAACTATGGTGATCCAACTTCAGATACAAAATACAAGTTGCTTTTTATATTCTTGGCAAAACTTTATGTTCTCCATAGTTACTTACTGAATTATCAAGAAGCCTGTGCTTGAATACAGACTGCTACTAGATCAGGAGTAAAATAAGTTTCCAGAAATCAAAGCAACAGTTATATGTGTGAAACAGAATGGACTCTAAATTACCTAGCAAAAAGAAAGGTCAAAAGTGTAAAGTGGCATATAAAAGTGGATTGCTATGAAAACTGATAGCTCTGAGTCAATTAATATTTTTATTTATACGTAAGAGACATTTCTTTCATACCTCTTGGAAGAAACTGTCACTATAGTAATTTAATATTTTAGCACCATGTTAATAATTCATGTAGTAGGATCCCCAACGCTAACTGCATGAGCCAACTACATTGTAAACATAATGCTGAAAAATGGTTCAGGCCCACTTTTTCTTTATGCTTTGACAATAAAGAGGAGTAAAACACATCTATAATAAAATAACTTCATTTGATAATAGGAAGTTGAAACAATCAAACAATTGCTTATTGGAAATTAAAGGAATAATTATCAAGAGAGCCTACAGAGCTTCAGCTCAGAAATGTAGGAATGATATCAGAAAGACAATCAGGAAAATGAGCTAAAGAATGCAAAGAAGACAAAATACATCAAGGCTTTCTTCAAATATACAAAAACAAGAAGAAGACAAAAAACAGAGAGGCTCACTGCTTATTTGAAACATAAGAAATATTAACAGATGATGAAGAGCAAAGCTTTAGATATAGTAGGATTTCATATTGTATTCTCTTTGCACATTGTTAATGAATTATCTGAATGGCTCTACAGTAAGATAAGTTCATAATTGTGTAGCTAGCTGTACTCATTCTCTGTTGATAGCTTTACATTCAATATTTTTATTAATGGCCTAGCTATGGTTATAAAATTTGTGGATAATACAACAAGGCTGTGTCTGGACATGTTCCGCGATAAGGAAGAAGAAGTCCTTCAAAACAAGACATGTAAGATATTACACATGAGCCATCGTTGTGAGAAAATTGTTAGAAAGACTAAGGCAGTTTCCAGCTGTATTAGAAGAAGCATGGCAACAAAGATTTATGAACTCTTTATTCTGCCCTGCACTGTGTAAAAGTCTGGTCTGCATCTCATTTCCCGAATGATACTGATAGGTTTTAAAAAAAACTATCCAGGTATCTAAGGAAGGCAAACTAAAGGAGGACATACCCTGTGAGTAAAAGCTGAAAGAGACTAGGTTGTTCAACATGGGGAAAAGAAGATCAAAAGGAGACATGTCCGTTTTCAGGTATCTAGAAGGATCCCATAGAGAAGATTGGCAGTATCCCATTGCCACAGAAACCAAGATTGGAAAGTAGATACAAGCTGTAGGTACTTCGATTTTGCTCAAAAGTAAGGACCAACTTTCTGGTTGCAATAGCTGTACAGTACCAGAACAGTCTACCTTGAAACAGTGGTTTCTCCATCCCTGAATGTTTTTAAGAGGAGGCTGGACAGCCTCCTCTTAAGTGTGCTTTCATTTGTTTTCATGCACATTGCAGACCGTTGAACTAGATGATCCTTGTCATCTCTTCCAATTCCACAAGGCTATGAATTTATAACACGCTATGTATAAAATGCCAGTGGAGTGTTACCATATTTTCTTCCAGTTACTGGCCATAATGGTGATATACCTACAAATATTTTAACCACAATCATATTTCCTGTTTGTGGCTCTTGGACCAGGTATAAAAATGTCTAGACGTGTTCAAATATATAGCCCTCAGTCTCCTTACTGTGGTTGTAGGGAATGTGTAAGGCTCAAGGGACCTACTCAGCTGTGAACTGAATATTTTCAAAGAATAAAAAAGGCATCACATTGCTACCATAAAATAAATATAAATATGTACATGACAATTCTGTATCCATTTATTGGTATGGATGGTTTATTAAACTTAATGGGATTCCTTTTGGAGAGATTGGAATGTATACTAAATAACTACCATAATACACACTGGGGCTAAAATAGAATTGCCACAATTAACATTATATTTAATGTTTCGGGAAGCAAATAAAATACATATATTCGGCCTTTTAAAATATTGGTTAATTCAAAGGCACATGGTTTGTACACACATACCTTATTAGGAAGATAACTAGGTCACAATCTTTCCCAATCTGGACCCCCAAAAGATGTATTGGAATTATAGTGTATTTGGAATTCTGGGAGTCACAACACATCTGAAGGACACCTTCAGGCAAACCATATTAGAGTATTTAATGAATATATGAAAGTGAAGATTTTGCCTTGTGTAGTCAAATACCGTATAGTTAAAAACAAAGCTTTATAAGTTGACTTCTTTGCTATACTCTATTTCACTCTGTTAAAGTGAAAGGCTCCCTGTGGATTTTACTCTGCTAGTTGTTGCTGAGTGTAGGGGGCGGTACTCATCTCCATGTCAAAGCCATTGAGCCAGCGCTGTCTGAAGACATTTTCATGACCATGTGGCCAGCATGACATCATGGAGCACTGTTACCTTCCCACCAAACTGGTATGTATTTCTTTACTTGAATGTGCATGCTTTCGGACTGCTAGGTGGGCAGGAGCCAGGGTGAGGATGGAAGCTCAGTCCATTACAAGGAGCTCAAGTCTCGAACCTGGACTGCCAACTGGCAAACCCAACATTTTAACTGCTGAGCCACTGCTCTGCCTTAATATAAGACAACTGTAAAATTTGTCTTCTCCCCAATTCCCCCCAAAACAAACTTCTACCTGAATTTTGGCAAAACCAAAAAAACTTCCCTCAAGTATGAAATATAATTATGATTTGGAAACCAATCAAGTTAAGAGGTTACTGAACAGAATGCCTGTATCAATAATAGTTCTTAAAATACATATATTATTTTTGGCTGCCAGCATGTCTTTCCTATCTTATCAGAGAGGGTAAGATTTTACATTTCTCCTTTTGGGAAATCTGTCAAGTTCCTTTTCAAGAACACAAACCCACTTAAAACTGAAGATGATTGGCACTGCAAATACTCATTCTTTCCAAAGAACGCCTTATAATATTTCCAGGGGGAATCCCATGATACAATTCCTCAAACCAATTTCTAGAAAGAAAGTTTGATCTAGCAAATAATCAAAGGCTTTGTGACACCTTAAACTCTAATAAGGCATAAAATGAAAACTTCTACTAAAGCAAATATGAAAGTCTTTAAGTTGCTCCGCTGTTTTTGCCCAAGGTATAGTGTATATATAGTGAATGGGAGTAGGAAAAAAATAGCAAAAAAATCACTAGCCTGAGTACTTTTAGATGATAAGAACAGTGAGGGAAATGATAATTTCCCATATACTGAAGCTTCATGAGATAACTTGTATCAGCAAATGCACAATCAAAGATAAAGCATAGTAGAAATGTGCATGTACTTAAAAGGCACCACAGGCAGAATCAGCAAGATCCTCCACAAACAAAAATGTGCATGTTTATTATCTCAACAGGTTTTAAAATGCTTGCTCTAAAACAATTGTTGTTGCTCTTGAATTTACACCAAAGTATAAAAGCTTAGTATTGTACATCCCTGAAAACGTTAGATTTAGAAATACTTGGGACAAACTTTTAAATTCTAAGTTAAAACTTAGAATTTAATAGAAACTAGAAAAAACATGTGTAGCTTTCATGAAGCAGCGAAGTGTAGAGGAGATGAAGTTAAAACCGAGATTCTTGCTTGCTCTGGGATATAAAGCAAATATTTGGAAAAGTGAATAAGAAAATTATTTCATGCATTCTGGAAAGGAAAACATAAGGACGGTGCACACTTACTTCAGAAAAAGTACCACTAGTCTCAGTGGGACAGAAATAAAAAAAAGAGTGGAAAGAGTTCTTTCAAACTCTATAAAATAGATTATAAGACTAAAGAAACAGAGATACCTTTCTTCCTGCAAGATTATCTATCTTTCTGTCTGTCTGTAATCCATCCATCTGCAGTATATATTCCTCAACATGGTAAAATTTACCAATGTACAAACAACAGAGACATATGAATCAGTTCCTAGAAATTCTATTTCATTTGTTTATTTAAAAAGAGCACAAAAACCAAGAAAGAAAAACTAACGAATATATTTGTATATTTTTAAAATATATTAAAAATACATTGTCATTTGTTTGGAGCCTTTTCTCCATTTTGTTTATTGTTGCTTCACCATTTTTTAACAGTTAAGGACTGGACAAAATTTCCCCTTCACCGGGGAAAGGAGGCGGGGTATAAATCTAGATAAATAAAAAAATAAAAAAATTAGATGGTGGGTAGCAAATTATAGTTGAAAAAAAGGCCAATAAGAGATAAGGAAAATAAAATGGCATATTTAGCAGAGACAGAACAAATCTGCAAAAGGAATGGGAAGATTTAATAAGATTTAATTTAAAAGTTTAATAAGGATTCAGAAGCTAGGGAATGTTAAGTATCAGCTGGAAAAAGACAAAGAAAAGGGACAGAAATAAAAATTTTGAATATTTCGCTTAAGCTTTTTACAGATTAAGCCTTACTACTGAATCTGAGAGGAAAAGATTGTTGACTATTACCTAGATCTCCGAACAACAATACATTTACTTAAAAATGAGGATGAATTGCTTTCTTAAATGTTCCACTTGCTTATTATTTACGTAACACCTTCACCTATTCCTATGTCAGAGTGCCATAAAAATTACAATTCAGCAGCAAAATGCAGCACCACCCTCCTTTCATTTAACAATGCAACCTATACAGATCATTGGTACACGGATATTATTTCCAGTGAAATAAAACTGAAAGGCATAGCTGACGTGTCCAGAGTAATTTATTTATTCGTATGCTTAATCCTATTTATAGATGCCTCTTGTCAACAAGTACAAGCCCATGGCTTCCTGAAATGAAATTATTCCATATATGTTAATAGTGACACATCTCTTCACTCAAGTCCTATTACAAATTGACCAAGCCCTATGGTGTTAGGAGATTTTTCTGAAGTTTGACAGAACAAAGTCATTCATTGACTATGTTTGTTCAATCCCACCCTGCATGACCAGACTTTATTCATAGTCAAAGTATGAGTATGACAGTGAAAGCTATGCTGGTTTAGGTGACATCTGTGTCAGTAGAATTTTTTTTTTGGGTGGGGGGGTTGTTCCTCAATGAATCTCAGAGGGCTTGATTAGGAACTACAGTACAAGGTTATTAAAAAAAATCTTCACTAAAGTTACATATGTCTCCATATTAAGAATCACTATGCTTTGGACAATACTGGAGAGAACATTGAGTGAAACTATGATTTAGTGTTCTACTATCGGTATGAGTCTTTATAGGAAAAATGTAATGGATGGATGGATTGATATATTTATTTCTCAAGCTTATAAAATGTTCCACTATCAGAGACACTGAGAAAGTAAACTTTTGAAATTACCAACAATTTTAGCCATTCACATGGCTAAGGAGATCCACATACATTATTATCATTTGGCTATGGATCTTGTACATTATCCTGGTTCTGCTTTGAACTTTCTTCAATTTTTTGACTGGCATAGTAGAGTGTTTGAGACATAGTTTTGACATGGGCAGTGGCCAGCTTGACAGATGAGCCTGTAATAGTTTAGCATACTTCTATTATATAGTCATTTAATTACATTTTGAAATGCAAACATGATAACATGACTTCATATTTTTTAAAAAAGATTTGTATGCTCTTTTATGATAGAACATGTACTATTTTATACATTTTGTAAATCATTGCTATTTTCTATTTATACTGTTAACAATAATTTAGAGATTCAAAAAACACTTCCATGAATAAGAAAAATTAAATATTTAAATAAACCTATAGAAGAATTATATATTTTCTAGCTTTTAAAATATGAAAATTGTTCAAAATATGTAATTGTTCTTTGTGTGTGTTCAGCACACAAATATTATTAATATTACCTCTTTTGTGAAGAAGCAGTCACCTAAATTACACAGTGATATTTTTTGCTTTGAAAGGATGAATGAAGTTTACCTAATGTGCTTTATCTTTGGTCCTTTTTCAATTTATTTCTCCTATTGTTTGTCCTGGTCTTGCAGTCCCACCATGTGTAAAATTAGATTCTCTGCTCCCTGAAGAAGAAGAAAACAGCACCATTTTTTGTTCTCAAAAAACTTCAAATGCTTTTGAATTATGCAGGAAAATTATTAACATAAATGTTATATACTACAGGAAATGAATAAAAGGTATTTCAATATATTACAATAAATGAATCCTTGAGGAAAAATACTCTCAACAAAATAGAAACTATGGGAGTAAAATAAATATTTGCCAGTAAAGACTAAAAGTGACTGTAGAAACTGAGTATCTCCTTCAGTTCATAATATTGAATTTCTATAGAAAATGCCAGGGTAAATTCAAAAGGAGCATATTTTAAAATCATTTCTTGCCTTTTCTATCTAGTAATACAGCATTTAGATACATAATCACTATATTATTAAGCAATGATGTTATGGATTTTAAACTGAGAAAATTCGTATTTTTTTCTAATATTTATTTGTTGAAAACATTTGTATACCACTTCTTATTAAAATATATCTTGTAGTATTGTTAGTCTTAAAGCTATGCAATACTGGTTTCCATCCAAAAGAAATCCATAGCATGTGTGTGCATAATTGGACATGCTCAGCCAACCTTTCCAAAAGCTTGTCTTAATGGTTGAAATAAGCACGTACAGTGGTGGTTTCTTACTGGTTCACTGGTTATCCGCTTTGTGGGCATGCTTGCCAATCGTCTGTCAAATGCGCACTGCGCGCGATAGACTTCGAAATCTTTGTGGTGTTCTGCAAGCACTCT
>JANHGC010003454.1:1456-11968 GCA_027560395.1 Boaedon fuliginosus
TCCTCCTCCTCCTCCTCCTCCTTACTGTTGTTACACCATGGATGTTCTCAGAAGAACCAGATCTGAAGTCCTTTGATGGGACTTCCATTTAGTCTCCATACCCAACAACAACTCACTCAACTCTCAAATGCAGAAAGTGAATGTAAATCTTATGTTGGCCTGTCCACACCCTTGCCCTGATCTTTAATTTTTATATATCTATTTCTATATCATCTATCCATCCATACACACACACACACACACACACACACTTGATTTACCCTCTCCCCCCATTTGTGGGCTGGAAACATGTGAAAGTTAAAGTCTACCTCTAAAAGCTGGTCTCACAGTATTCAAAGAGGTGGGTTAGGGCTAGACAACGGTCATGAATATGAACCAGTTACCAAGAATCCAGATTTTGACGTGACCATGGGGATGCTGCAAGGGTTGTATGATAAACCACCATGAGTTACTTTTTTCAGGGTCATTATAACTGTAAACAGTCACTAAACGAACTGTTGGAAGTTGAGGACTACCCGTCTCTAAGTGTGACATGGACGTCACCTGTTTCAGTGCTTCTCTGTGTTAAGGGGTAACTTTCAACCATTAAAAAAAATGGCTTTTCGTTTTGCATTTTACATCAATCTTTCCGCACTGCCTTAACTCAACATCCACAGAGATCAATGTGGATGGAAATGGTCTGTAAGTTATGGCCACATCATCAAAGCATGTTTGTGTGTTTGTATGTCCGTGTGTGTATGTGTCCCTATGCGTGCTTCCTCTCTCACTCAATAGCCACGATGTTCTTTTGTATATATAAAAAAAGTGTCTCTGTGCTGTGCAGCTTGCATGAAAAAAAATGTATTTCCGTTAGTTGTGGCTGTGAAGCAAAATTCTCACTCGCTCAACAATTGATTGTGGTTTCTTCTAAATGTAACAGTGGGCAGATGGAAGGACATGAGTCAGGCCTTGGAGGGGCTGCTGGGTGCTCTCTGGGTGATTGAGGACCTGAAACTGGTGTTCGTGCGTGGCCAGCCGAACATTTCGTTTTGATGCAGAGCTGGAAGCAGCCGGTATATCTGGCAACAGACCTAGACGAATCGTGATCCTAGTTCTCATGAAGGAGGCCTAGGATAGTTTGCTTCAGCCTGCTACAGGGTTGGCAAGTTTTCCATTCTCTTTGGAAATGCATTTATTTCCCACAGTTATTCATTGACATTAATATTCTTGATTGTGATGATATAGAAATATTAGCACCTCTCATACTAGCCGCCTCGAGTTCCCTCTGACCAGGGAAGAGAGGTGGGGTATAAATCTAATAAATACAAATACAAATACTCTCAGGGTATTTGCTAAGTTTCTTTGCTAAGTTTCTATTTGTACCCTATAGAACCTGCACATTATTAACAACAACTTAATTTGGAACTCATTTTTGGGGGGTTGCCCTGTGTACATTATGCACTGTGTACATTACGTGATTACATAAACATATACATACCGGTATATGTATACATATACAATATACATATATTTTCCCTCTTTTTTACCTTTTTTACCTACTTCTTTTTCCCTTTTTAATTTCCTCTCTCTTATTTTATGGCATTTAATCTCATTGTTCAGATAATAGGGATGTTAGACCTGTGAACTGTATAAAAGTAACTGAACAGAACTGAAATTGCTTCTGTCCAATGAGGGATCTGCAGTTGTTGGTATCCTGCCTAGGGATCTGCCAGCCCCTTGAGGGAGGCCACGTTAAGAAAGAGACATTACAGAAAGCCTTTGTAAAAATGCTGTTTTATTGTCATCAGATAGAATAAAAGAAACTTGAAAGCCCATCTATGTTTCGGCTTCATCTGATACCAAATCTGAAATTCTTCAGCTTCTTGACCATGACATTTCAGATTGTCCATCGACCCCCCACAAATGTTTATTATGTGAAAACGATTTCATAAATATTACTTTAACAATACCATCACTTCATAAAAATAGGTAATATTTAAAACATGAAAAATATAAGGAACAGGTTCCCCCTACCCCCAAAGCTGTTGCTATCATTGATGGGAAGCATGATGAGCACCAACAAGGCCCCAAAAATTAGTTGAAGATTACTGAGTTTTACTCATAAATTACCAAAATCTTCCAGGTTCAACCAGTACCAGTTCCTATTGAATGCCAGGCATTTACTAACCCTTTGGATAGTCCTGATCTTTGGGAGTCAATATTGGCCATGTTGGTAAAGCCGGTACTAAAATCAAGATGGCGTTATTATTCTGAATTTCTTTCTCAGAATAGCAGAACAGAATAACAGAGAGTTAGACAGGACCTTCTAGTCCAAGCCCCTGCTCAGGCAGGAAAGCCCATATTATTTCAGACAAATGGTTGTCCAATCTCTTCTTAAAAACCTCCAGTTTCGGAGCATTTGCAACTTCTGAAGGCAAGTCGTTCACTGGTTAATTGTTCTGTCAGGAAATGTCTCCTTAGGACTACATGTTGAGTGCAGTTGGTCAGTCAGTTACGAGCCAGAACTTTGTTGCTCAATATTTTTGCGTTGTAACACCAAATTATGCATTTCTTCTTTGAGGGATGCAGCCTGATGAGTCTTAAAACTCTTACTCAGAGGTGTTTTGTTCATTTTTGTGAGTTGGAGGGATGATTATCTTCAGGGTGTGATAAAAAGAATCAAGATGTTGGCCACGATAATACAACAGAAGCTCCACCTTTTTCATGGGCAGTCTCCTTCTATGTGATTCTTCAGATGATGTTTGGTTGGTTGGATCATGCCCATTTGCTCATAAATGTCTCTAAGCATTGCTTGGTCATTCCAGAAGCGGGTTAAAAAAAGCAATGGGTATTATCTGTCTGAATCATTGTCAACACCCTAAAATGGGTTTTGTTATGTTTCACCCACACTAAAGGACAGTGAAGCTTAGCCCTTGGTTGGTTACAGTAGACCAACCCATGGCTTAGATCCAATTAGCTCACCTCCACAGATGGTTCCAAGTACTGCCTCAGCCAAGTGAGAATGTTTACCTGCACATCTAGCTTTTCCAAAAACATCCTTTGGAGAAAAAAAATGGGAGCTTGTGACAAAACGATTTGTACAGCTAGCACACAGAAAGAAACAAAATGAGCTTCCTGTCTACGTGAAGTAGTGCCCATGGTCCAGAACTACTGTACCTTCAAGCTTAGGACAACATATGAGATTGACTGCTTTGGTATCCTGTGGAATCCTTCATGCTCTCTAAGTTTGGTGGTTTTCTTGCAGATGTTTCATAACCCAACTTCGTAACTTCATCAGAATGCCCTTCTAGCACCAATGATGTTGGGTAATGAAAGATCAACAAAACCACCAAGCTTAGACAGCACTGAGGACCCCACCATTCAACCCCGAGTTACAAATACTCCCTTCCATTGGCTGCCTTTTTTCCCTGCCGAATTTATAGGAAACGAGATCAAAGGTGGTGTTTCTGCTGCAATTTACTCCTTAGTGGATCTTGGTGGTAGCCAGCACTTCACTGGCCCGAATACTTGATCCATCTCCCCTCCTGATTCCTGGGCTTTTTAACTACCCATGATAAAAGCTTCCATTTGCCTAAATTTGCCTTTCCCCCCCCTTCTGGATGCTGTAATGTCTGGATGCAAAACAGCCCCTGTTCTCTCCACCCCCCATCACTTGCTCAGGAGCTGCAGCAAGGCAGGATACAGCTAGGTGGCATAGATATTTCCAGAAGATTAAATGGTATTTTCCCCTCCTCTGGGCTAGCCCACGGGGTTGCCATTTGGCTCAGGGTAATCTCTTCATGGGGGGCGTAGTGACCTAGCAGTTAAGATGCTAGGCTTGTCAACTGAAAGGTTGGCCATTCAAGATCCAAGTAGCGTGTGACAGGGTGAGCTACCCTTCTTGCTCCATCTCCTGCCAACGTAGCAGCTCCGAAGAAAGCAAATGCAACTAGATAAATAGATACCATTTTGGTGAGAAGGTAACAGCGTTCCATGAGCCTCAGCATATAGTCATGCCGGCCACCATGGCCATGGAAGCATTTTTGGACAATGTCTCAGCTGGCTCTCTCTCAGCTGGGAAACGGAGATAAGCACTGACCCCTAGAGTCGGATACGACTGCACAGAGGAAAACTTTAGTACTTAGCACTTAAGACATACAGTATATGCATTCCAACTGAAGAAAAATTGAAAAAGAAAATTATGGAATGTGCAGAAATGGACCGCTTAACAATGCCACTGAAAGAGAGGGGGGATTCAGGATATTTCAAAATATGGGGAAAATGGTATGTATGGATTGAAGAAACAAATAAAATACAACGGAGTTAGGAGAAAGATAAAGGGAAGTAATAGAACTAAAGTGGATAAAAGTAATAACCTCAGAATTACTTAAAATAACTTGTAAATGTGGTGGAAATAGGAACAGCTAGGGGTATATCAACACCGTTATCGAAGAAGAACAGAAATAGGGATATATATATATATATTATGTAAATGTGATGTACTTGCTTGTTTGTACTGTCCTGTGTGTCTCGGATTGTGTGTAACTTTTAAATTTTGTAAAATAAAATAAAAATTCAAAAAAAAAAAGAAGACATACAGTATATGCTACCTCACAGTGCTTTACAGCCCTCTCTAAGCAGTTTAGAGAGTCACCATCTTGCCACCAACCATCTGGGTCATTTTATCGACCTCGGAAGGATGGAAGTCCGAGTCAACCTTGAACCAGTGAGAATTGAACCCCTGGCAGTCAGCAGAATTAGTCTGCATTCTAACCGCTGCACCACCATGACTCTTTACCTTTAATCTCTTCATGTTTCCCGTTTTAGGCTCAACGGAAGGCAAGGCCTTGTGGATTGGTTCGGGATGGTGTTGGAGACATTGGGGGAAGGAAATCATGACAGTGTTAAGACCTGGAAGAATTCAGCCCTAATTCATGCAGTGTAGATGCAGGTGAAAAACAGAGGACATTTTTCAAGGCCAGGCAAGAAGCAACGTATTCAGTCAATAACCATACCTTTATTTATTCCACATGGTAAGGCATCAAAATGATTACATGTAACAGTTAGCAATCATATATATTTGCTTTAAAAACATGGAACTTTTAGGTTTGTTTTTTCCCCTCTAAGAAAGACAAAGAAGGTTGATGGCTATGCTATGGCTTCCTTGCAGACTGAACTCCCAATTTACCACCAGATGCTTTCTTCCGGCCACAGTTTTGGGAAGCTCGTTGATGCATCTGACCCTGTTTGTAGGGGGCGATAAGCTTCCATAGGGCCCAGCCTGAAGGGAGAAGAGAAGGCACCGTTCACCCCTTCCAATGTTTAGAAGTGCTTGGCGTGTCATCAACAAACTTTGGGTTAGGACCGTTGAGGTTTTGGGTGGGATCTGGGTCTCCTCCCAACCCCAGCTTGCAAATGCTACATGTGTGAAAGACAAAACTGCGGGAAGAGAGGAGCATTACAATTCAAAATAAAGGGATCACCAAGTAGGACGGGATTATGGTGCAGACTCTCACCTTTTAAATATTATTAACATATTTTTAAAGATACGAATAATCGAAATTAGCTTTAGTACAGCAAAAGGAAGGAAGGGAAAACAAACGCTCTGATTTTCCTCGCGTTAAACACAATCTACCTACATCCTGCAAGGCTTCCCCTCCCCCCTCCCAATCGATTGCCATTCCGTTTAAAATTAGAAAACAAACAAAAACTACTTCAACACACGAAAATTCCAAGCAGATTTAGGAACGGGGATCCTTCAACGAAAACAACAATATTTTTTTTTAAAAGATTTATATTATTTTAACAAATAAAGACCCGAAAGTAGACTTTTTTTTTTTTTCAGTTAAATACTCCATGAGCCAAGGAAAGAATCTTTTGTACAAGCTATTGTGCATCTTTTCTTTTTAAAGAAAGCATATGATAGTGCAAAGCAACAACAACAACAACATCAACAAAGAAACCTGGGCCAAATATTGGACCAGTTGCATAAAAGAGATGCATGTGTTTTTTTTCACATCTGGGGACAACAGTCTGTCGTACACCTGAACCTTTGGTTGCGGTTTGCAAGTTGCAACTAGCAAAAAATTACAATAGGTACGCAGTCTCTTTCAAACTTCTCTGCCTCTTTCAATATCCTATAAATACATCTTTAGAGAGCAGACTAAGGTACTCTGCTCATTTGAGAACATGTCCGCAACCATGTTGCTGGCCCTCACTCCCCACAGCGCTTTAACTAAGATCTGGGGGTTTATACAAGGCTTAAATGCATCCCTGAGTATAGACAGGCCACCATCTCCCCTTTGCTCCAATCAGAATTTGAAACCAACCCCTAATCCGACCTTCCAATTTCGCCTCTTGGAAAACATGGGTGCTCTAAGGGCAGAGTGTACCCCTAGGTCTTAGATCAGTGTTTCTCAAACATGGCAACTTTAAGACATGTGGACTTGGACTCCCAGAATTCCCTAGCCACGAGAGATGGACTTCAACTCCCAGAATTCCCTAGCCATCAAAGATGGACTTCAACTCCCAGAATTCTCCAGCCATCAGAGATGGATTTCGACTCCCAGAATTCTCCAGCCATCAAAGATGGACTTCGACTCCCAGAATTCTCCAGCCAGCGATCTGTTGCTAAAGTTGAGAAAGACTGTCTTAGATAAACCATGGATGTCAGTTAAACCAGAGGAGAGGACTAAGAGAATCTTTTCGGTTTCCTGGATCCTCCAAACAAGCTGCCAGATCTGGATGTGAATGGATGACCCAAAATGGTTTTGAAAGCTCCAGTGATGGTTGTTTCAAGGCTAAATATGTACGTGGACCCAAGGGGGAAGACCCTTCCAAGATTCCTGATGATACCCATCACCCACAGGATGTTACCAAAGGGGGCCTGAGGCAGAGGGCGGCCATCCTAAATATAATACTGTCACGGTGGGTAAATGGCAGGGGTGCCTGCAGGAGGGTGGTGGTGGTCAAAAAAGTCAAAATGGCATCCACTATCACGCCGTCAAACCCCCTGCCCTTTTCAAAGATGGGTTGTGAAGCACATGAAAAAGTGGTGGGGCTTTACCGGAATGGATGTGGCTGCCTCCTTGACTTTTTTGACCCCTTGAAACAAGGGGAATTCAGATGTTACACGCTTGCCAATTTTTGACACGGGTCTCCTATCTGCAGATCCCATAGGATCACCTCGACCACCCGGCACCCTTTAGATCTGCTGGTCTCGATCCTCAGGATTTTTACCCGAAGGGATTCTGGCTCAGAATTTTGGTCGTTTCTCAGCTAAACCCTTGGAGGGCTCCAGGTTGCAAAACCCAGAGGAAGCTCTGCTTTTAATAAAGGTTATTTGGTGTCATGCAGGTTTAAGGTTACACCTAAGGACAAATATGTAATGCCTGATTCTTCCCCCCTCCTCTCTCTCTCTCTCTCTCTTTTTTTTTAAAAAAAGAATACAATCTCGTTGTTATTCAGATTTTGACTCCAACCTTAGGCAAAACACACCGGTTTTTTTTTTTATTAGACTGAAAACAACAGTAAGGAGGAATAGAGCAGGTTTATTTAAATCATGACCAAAGCTAGAGATTAATTTTGGGTGGTGCTCTAGGATTTAAACAACAACAACAACAACCAAGTATTTCCTGTCTTCCTCTCCCACCCAAGAACTTTGTGCTCTGTGTGTGTGTGTGTGTGTGTATGTGTGTGTGTTGTGTGTGTGAGCAATATTTCCTTTTTGAGCTGTGTAAGATGTGGCGATGGGATGAGTTACAGACATTGCACTGGCTTTAACAGTAGCAAAAACAAAATCCCCTTGGCTCCGACTCTGAACCCCCTCCAAGGATCTACACCAGAGGTGTCCAAACTTGGCAACTAAGACTTCTGGACTTCAATTCCCAGAATTCCTCAGCCAGCAAAGCTCAGCAAAGCTGGCTGAGGAATTCTGGGAATTGAAGGCCACAAGTCTTAAAAGTTGCCAAGTTTGGACACCTCTGAGCTAAAGAATTCACCCTTCTGGTCAGCTCCCCCAAGGCTGTCTGCGTAGTCCTTGGGGGAAGCGGGGAGCCGAGCCCAGGGACCTTCTGCTGAATTACATGTTGATGCCATCTGAGCTTCCCCCACTGTTTAAATGCACACATTGCAGCCCGCCATAAACCAGGCTTAAACCCAAACCCAACGAATGGCATTCAACCTCCAGCCTACGCTGCCTTTCTCAAGACATGGTTTTTAAAACAGCCCTTGAATGGCGTTTTCAAAATATAGCCATATTTTAATAACTCCTCCCTGCTCAGAGAAACAGTAGCCTCACAGCGTGCCACGAGCAAAGCAGGAAGGCTCCTGCAAGGGGACGGAACTGTTTTTCCTCTCTGTGGGGGTCATGTGTGCTTCTTTTGACACAGAGTAAACTTTCTAAACTGGATTGGGCAACTTGCTCTTTGCTGCCCTCGCCTCCTTGCTTGTCTTCCAGCAAGTTTTCAGAGCCAATCTCCAGAGCAAATACAGCTTCATAATCAAAACACAAGTTTATTTGAGGGGAGAACATACATTTTGGGTTGGCTCATTCCCCTCAGAATCAGCAAGACATGTTGAAAGAAGGCAACCCATAGTCCAGGGACCTTTGGGAATTCGGGAACTGAAAGGAAGAGTCTCCAAAGCTTACAACATTCATTTCCCTCTTAAATAAACATGGCAGGGGAAGGTCCAGGGTTTTTTTTTTTAATCACAGCTACCCCACAGGGAGGTGGAGAGACCTTGGCTCAAAGAATTGCCAAGAGTTGGCAATTCTTTTCAGTTGAGTTATCCACAACTGAACGGATAACATCATCATCACACCGAGGGACTCTGGGAAAGTCAGTAAACAGAGGCTGAGGGGTTGAACCTGACCCCAGGACCCTGGAGAAGAGCGTTCAAGGTGAGACAGGAAGTCCCTCCTAAAAAAACAGGTTCTCTTCGGCTGCTGGTCAGGTGAAGAGAAGGACCAGAGGAGACATTTATTTATTTATTTGATTTATACCCTGCCTCTCTTCCCCGGTCAATGATAGTAGACTTCCAATATTTAAGCCAGAGAGAGGAGGGGGGGTCAAGCTATTTTCCAAAGCACCTGATAAGGCCAGACAAGGAAGAACAAATGGAAATTGATCAAGGAGAGAGATTCAACCTGGAAATCAGGAGAAATTTTCTGACAGTGAGAACTATCAACCCATGGAACAAAAGTTGCCTTCAGAAGTTGTGGGAAGCTTGCAAGAAGAGACTGGACTGCCATCTGTCAGAAATGATGTAAGGCAGTGATGTCTAACCTTTTCGGCACCGAGTGCCCAAAGCGCACGCACACGCATGTGCAAACACCCCGCCCAACCAGTTCGCTTCGCGCCAAACGCATGCTGCACACGAGGGTCACTTTACAGGCACTAAATAGCTGAGGGGCGGCAATCCACACTGCTGCGCTGATCGGCTGTGCTTCGGAAGAGGAAACAACGGTAAGTATGGCACAGGATCAGGTGGGAGGCCCCATTTCATGACAGAACCAGCGGGAGGCGTGCACACATGTGCGGTGGGGAAACAGCTCACATGCCCGCAGAGAGGGCTCTGTGTGCCACCTCGAGCACACGTGGCATAGGTTCGCCACCACTGGTGTAGGGTGGTCTCCTGCTTGGGCGGGGGGTTGGACTAGATGACCTACAAGGTCCCTTCCAACTCTGTTAATCTGCTCTTATTTGCATTCCAGAACAGAGAAGAAGCCGCAATGCCCAACACAAAGACAGCCCAAAGCAACATCTATCTTTTGTGATGTTAGAAGAAAGAAAAAAAAGGGGGCAACGTAAGATTTCATGTCTCTACTTGTTGCCTCGACTGAAAGGCATTCCAGGAATTGCATATCTACTAAGGGTGTATACACCCCAACCGTGTTAGTAGGCGGGAAGGTTGGGGGAGAAGGTGTAGACTGGCACGGAGGAACCATAAAGAACTTTTGTCCCCGTTAAGGCCACACCTTGCAAGAGGTTGGGCTGCAAACCCTGTCACCTTGCTCCGAGAACAAGAGCCTTGCCGTAGCCAAACATTGGGAGGTGTCTGGTAGCCCCTTTCCCAACTAACAGGTTTACTTGAAAGACTCCTTGTGGCAAACACTTTGCTGCTTTCCCTGGTCTAAATAAGCGCCACATTTGGTTCAGTCTCTGGACTTTCCATTTTGGTCCATCTGCTTTTTTAGAGTAAGGTCTTTGGCCCAGAGTTAGCCACGAGCTTGACCAAAAAAAAAAAAAAAAAGGCACAAATATTTGGGAAGTTTGTTAAAGTGAGCGATGAGCAGAAGGATTCCTTAGCTTCTTTTTCTCTCTTCCAGATTGGATATAAAATGAGGAAAGAAAAAAGAGCCTCGCTGGCGCAGTGGTTAAATGCAGCACTGTCGCCTATCTCTGCTGACTTGTTCAGCAGGTTGTCAGATTAAATCCCACCAGGCTCAAGGTTCACTCAGCCTTCCATCCTTCTAAAGGTCGGTGAAATGAGGACCCAGATTGTTGGGGGGGCAATAGGCTGACTCTGTAA
>JANHGC010003454.1:73133-84879 GCA_027560395.1 Boaedon fuliginosus
AAATTGTATAAATTATTTTATTGTTGTAAGCTGCATCGAGTTCCCTTGACTGGGGAAATGAGGCGGGGTATAAATCCAAACAAACAAACAAACAAACAAACAAACAAACAAATAAGTGGTTTGCCCTTGCCTTTTCCTTCCTAGGGCTGAGAGTGACTGGCTCAAAGACACCCAGATAGCTACAGGTCTAGAGCAGGACTACAACAAACTGTTTCCCCATTTCTAGCCCACACGAAATGTGTTCTCTTGTTTAAGATCTTACCTAAATAAACAAACAAGCAGAAATGAAATAGGTGAAGCGGAAATGTTATCTCTCTCTCTCTCTCACACACACACACACAAATGCTCAACAATCTATTGTGCTCAGATACTATTCAGCTGAGACTTGATGACAGATCCTCTTTGAACCCCTTATCAGAAACAATCAGCAGATGTCCAAGATCTGAACTCCACCTACACAGGGAAAGAGAGAGATCCTGTCTTTAAAATACGCTGTTTCAATTTCTCATTGAAATCTAGAAGACCATCATGTGAACATTTGTTGCATTTTATGAGATTTGTGAACATTGATCAAGTACTTAGAGGTCCTTAAGACACTTTACCAGTTTCTTGCATTCACTTAGGCTGGCTGGAGAGAGTCTTAGCGATGTCCTACCAAGATTTTTGGAAGGAAACTTTGATTGGGAGCCACACCGGGTTGGTTGTAAGATGGGTAGTTTTGTAAACGTTTTAAATGAATAAAATAAATTCTAGGTTAAGTTTAAAGCAGGGGCGTCAAACTCAAGGCCCGGGGGCCAGATCTGGCCCACAGGGTGCTTAGATCCGGCCCGTGGGTCCACCCCGGAAACACAAAGGACCGGCACAGGGTGCTTCTGCCAGTGAAAACGGAGCTCCATTTTCACTGGGCTGCCGAAGGCTGTCCCAGCCGAAAACAGATCTTGGGAGCCCATTTTCGCTGGCAGAGTGCTTGGGCCGCCACAGGCGCTCCACCAACACGAGTGACACCATGTTGGCCGCCCCCCTGGCCCCCCCAAGGTCAAACACAACCCTGATGAACGACCCTCAGTGAAATCGAGTTTGATACCTCTGATTTAAAGCATCCCGACTGTTGCTTGTGAAGCCTTGTTGCGTGCCCGACGGGTAGCCACGTTTGCTGACGTCATCGCAGGCCAAATCACCCCCATCTGCTTTATCTGTTTCAAATTCTCCCCCCACCACCACCTCCCTAAATGTGTGCTGAACCACCACGGCGGAGGCCGCAGAGGCGTTGCTTGTCATCTGTTTCCGAATGGCTTCTAGACAGGTCTTAAATCTTCTTCCTCTCCCTCTGCAAAATCATGCCATCCAAGCAATTGCTTACAGCTCCACTGGAAGATGTTTTGTTGTGATGTTCTTATTTTGGAAAGCGGGGAGAAGGGGAAGGAAGGGAGGCAGTGGCAGAACGCCTCTGAGATGTCCTTAGATCTCTCTTCTCTCTCTCTCTCTCTTTCTCTCTCTCTCTCTCTCTCTGTGTCTGTGTGTGTGCACAACATAAAGCTCATTTCTGTCCTTTTCTCCAAAGCCTACTTGACCAAAGCAGTTATACCACAAACTTTGACAATGTGATCGATGAATGCTGGGGGATCAAGGGCAGAAATTGTCAGGAATTAAGAGAGGGTACAATTGTTCCCTCTATCATCCCATCATTAGAATTGTAATGAGGTGATGAGAGGCTGATCAATTTGCCTCCAAGTTTCGCCCAAGTGTCAGCCTTTGGTCAAGCTGCAGGGCACGCTTAAGAAAACAGGCACCCAGCTAGCCAAGAAGACATGGGCAGGTTGGAACAGAACGGGTGTGTCTGTGTGTGTGTATTTTTGTTTATAAAGTGGTAATTCTGAAGTTGTATTGAGGGAGTCCTCGGCTTACAACCACAACTGAGCCCACAATCTTAGTTGCTAAGCAAGGTAGTTGTTACGTGAGCTTTGCCCCATTTTGCAGCTTTTCTTAGCCCTGGTTGTTAAGTGAATCACTTCTGTTGTTAGGTGAAGCTGGCTTCCCCATTGACTGCTTGTCTGAAGGTTGTAAAAAGCGATCACATGACCCCCAGGACCCTGCAACTGTCATAAATACATGCCAGTTGCCAAGCATCCAAATTTTGTTCCCACGACCAAGGGAATGTTGCAATGGTGGTATGTATGGGAAATGGGCATAAGTCACTTTCTTCAGTGTGGCAGTAACTTCGAACGGTCACTAAGTGAATAGCTGTAAGCCGAGGACTACTTTAGTGTGCTCCCTTCTGTCACCTCTGTGTTCCATCATCCTCTTCCTCTGGCTTGCAATGGACAAAGTCTAGGCATCTCTGACACAAAAATTACCAGTTCTTTATGAAGCTATTTTCAGAAGTTTCTATACCGAAGAAGCATTGCTGGGTTGTACACTATTTATAATTGTTGTTTCTATTTTTGATGTTTAGATGTGTGAGACTCATTGCTTATGAAACCCAGAGAGTCACACACACACACACACACACACACACACACGCACACGCACACACACACACATGGATTGCTGGGCATGGCAGAAGTTTCAGAGGAATCAGAGAAATAAACCTTTCAGATCAGGGGTGTCTAATTTCAGCCACTTTAAAAGTTGTGGGCTTAGCTCCCAGAATTCCCCAACCAACCATGCTGGCTGGGGAATTCTGGGAGTTGAAGTCCACAACTCTTAAAGCAGCCACGGTCAGACATCTTTGCTTTAGATTAGAAGAGACTTCGAAACTTGCTCAGTTTTGAACAGTTGTAAGTCAAGGACTACCTGTAGTGACATACAGCCTCGCCCTCTGCCCTTCTCTAGTTTACTGTGTTCAACGGTTTCAGCTTCACAGCTTCCTCAACTCAGTGGGGGTTTTTGTGCTTTTAACACCATGTGCACCTTGGTTTGAGGGTATCCTCAAACCTGTTGGGTAGGCCTGCATTTTGGAAAGAACTATAATTTTAAATTTTAAAAACGTTTTTTTAAAACCCTTGCGGCTTCAAGAAGGTATTGAGAAAATTAAAAGAAAGTTTGCAGATTGTAGAACAGTGCTGCTTCCTCCAATGGCAAAGATCAGAAAGGCAGCCAAAACTGAGACCAGAACAAGCCCCCTGTGCATCCCCCTGTCATCACTTGAAACTGGGAGATTGTGAATTCTAGTCCATCTTTAGGGACAGAAACTGGCTGGGTGTCTTTGGGCCAATCATATTGTCACCCAACCCTTTTCCCCATAAAAATGGGGAAAATATGAGGTGGGGACATGGGTGAGTTTTCTTGAGTTGCATGAAATAAAGGTTGCAGGTAACTATAATACATATCACTTTTAATGATTTTTATTAGATCCTGCCTATGATGCCTGAAATGTTCTTTGTTGGTTTTCTGGCTTAAAGTTGTAATTAACCTGATAAATTACATAGAGAGCTCTTATTATTGGGCACAATTCTGATGATAATGGAGGATAATTCTGGGAGTTGAAGTCCACAACTCTTAAAGCGGCCATGGTTAGACATATTTGGTTTAGATTAGAAGAGATTTCAAAACTTACTCAGTTTTGAACTGTAAGTCAAGGACTACCTGTAGTGACATACAGCCTCACCCTCTGCCCTTCTCTGGTTTACTGTGTTCAACGGTTTCAGCTTCACAGTTTCCTCAACTCTCCAGGTTTATAGGGTTAAGGTAAATACCCAAACACTGAGACACATAAAGGGGAATTTTCTAAAGCAGTGTTGGGTTTTCAAATTTGGCAATATTAAGATGGGTGGACTTCAACTCCCAGAACTCCCCAGGCAGCATGGAGGAAAAGTATTTTAACTCCAGAATGCTGAAAAGGTTCCAATGCATCTCTCTGAAAATTACCATTAGTGGATAAAAATCTAGTGGTACATTTTGTTGTGGGGCAGACTCAACATTGCCTGTTCCCTCAGTTTCTTGGCTTCACTTTTCCATGAGGGGAAAACAGCTGTAGCATCATCTGGTTTGGGGTTTTTTTAGAAGGGAGAAAATTCAGTTCTGATGCATGAAAACCCAAGAAGTTTAATGAAGCAATTAGAACGTCAAATATACAGATTTATATCTAGGATGTTAAGGGGACCAGGAAATCCTATATGTATCTGAGTGAAGCGGGAGGGAGGGGGGAGGGAAGAAGGCGCACTAAACAACCGCAATGTCTCGAAAACAGTCAGCGTGAAACCAATGACGAATATTCCCTCAGTGTAATTTCAGTTCACCTCGATGATATTTACTTCTGAAACTTTGCTAAAGAAGGGGTCACAGGTCTGCACGAAATGGCTCACCAGTGCTCCCCAAGGAAAGGCTGGAAAGTCAGGTTACTAAAAGTGGAATATGGGACAGAGATATTTTATTTTATTTTATTTATTTAGATTTATACCCCGCTTCTCGTCCCCGGTCAAGGGGAACTCGAAGCAGCTATCTCGGCCTATAAAATGGACACACTACACCCTTATATTGTTAGTGCAGGACTTTCAGCCCCCGAGGACAACAGGTTGTCCTCAATTTACGACAGTTCATTGAGAGACCGTTCGAAGTTACAACGGCACTGAAAAAGGTGACTTATGACCGTTTTTCACAGTTACGACCTTTGCAGCCTCCCCACAGTCACGTGATCAAAATTCAGATGTTTGGCAACTGGTTCATACTTACGACGGTTACGGTATCCCGGGGTCATGTGATCCCCTTTTGCGACTTTCTGACAAGCGAAGTCAAAGGGGGAAGCCAGATTCACTTAACAACCAGGTTACTATCTTATCAACTGCAGTGATTCACTTAACAACTATGGCAAGGAAGGTTGTAAAATGGGGCAAAATTCACTTAACGAATGTCTCACTTAACAGCGTACATTTTGAACTCAATTGTGGTCCTACGTTGAGGGCTACCTGTAATCAAAAGTCTGAGGAACTGGCTCATATTTATGACCGTTGCTGTGCCCTGTGATCATGGGGGTCCCCTTTTGCGACTTCCTCACAAGCAAAAGTCAATGGGGGAAGCGAGATTTTTAACAACCGTGCTACTAACTTAATAACTGCAGTGATTTATTTAACAAATGCGGTAAGGTAGGTTGTAAAATGAGGCAAAACTCACTTAGCAACTGTCTCACTTAGCAACAGAGATTTTGGGCTTCATTGTGGCCGTAAGTTGAGAATGACCTGTACTGAGCTTAACAGTGACATCAGCAAGGAGGCGGAGCTGAAACCTTTGGTTCTCAATTTACAGTGATAATGGAGCCTGCCCATCAGGGTCGTAAGCTGTGACAGTCATAAATCGGGTCATTCATATGACCGACCCAATTTTATGATCTTTTTTGCAGGGATTAAGTCACCACTGTGGAATTAAGCGAACAACGCAGAAGTTAAACGAATCAAAGGTATGTTATATACCAGTTTGAGGGTGAAGATTCGTTTTCTGAGCTTGTGGGTTGGTTTCCAAAAGTTTTGGTACCAGGTTTAGGTAACATCTTCAGCCTAGAGTTTAGGGGATGCCAGTGTCCAAGGGCTTCAGGGGTGGTCAGTAGGTCTTGTGATGGGTCAGCTGTGGGTGTGTCAAGTGAGCGTCTTGTGATGGGTCACCCTCATCCTACACCCGAGCTACGGATATTCGCTACAATTGCAAATAGATCAGTTTTTCCCAGAACGGAAAGTAAAGGCTGTTTTTGGGGTAAAACCGTTATAAAACATAGTCGCATGACCGCGGTACACCGGAAATGACTGTAAATGCCGGAGGAGGAGAGGAAGCCATCGGAGCCTTGAGACTGAGTCATAAATATCCCCAGGTGTACTCAAGTCCATTGGAACTTTGAACGGTCATTAAGCAATCTGTCATAAGTTGAAAACTACCTGTATTAATTTGAGGGAGATTTTAGGTTAAAAAAAAATACTTGGCTTGTGTTTATTGGAGACTAAGAAAGGTAAAGGAATCCCTATGGATTTTAGCTACTACTTGTTGCCGATTGTAGGAAGTGGTGCTCATTTCCGTTTCAAGACCATTGAGCCAGCCCTGTCCGAAGACATTTCCATGATCATCAAATGGCCAGCATGATGTCATGGGGTGCAGTTACTTTCCCAAAGTGGTACCTATTTATCTATTTGCATTTGAACGCTTTCGAACTGCTAGGTTGGCAGGAACTGAGGTGTGGATGGGAACTCATGCCATCGTGTGGAACTCAGGTCTTGAAATTGGGGCGGCCAGCTTTCCAGGTGGTAAGCCCAGTGTCTTAACTGCTGGGCCACCATGCTGCCTCTTCTATTGGACACCCTAGAGGCCAATAACTGTACCACGCAATGCCTGCATTTTGCTACTGAATGTTGACAGCACAATCTGTGTGAGATTGTTGTAGGATCAAACAGTGGTTTATGGCTTACAGACTTCTGCCTTCATGCAGACATTTGCTTTGTCATTTCTACAAGTCAATGAATCTCATTAAGCTTCAGTTAACAACTGGGACTAATTTCCTTGGAGTTGGTACAACTGATCATGGGCTCTTAATGTGCATTTGATTGTATCTGAGCCTGCACCCTTTTAGAAGCTTAGTTTTTTAAAAAGAAAATAACGATAACTTTATCAAAGCATAAGAATAAGGGTAATGTCTTGGCTGCTTGTTTAAATAAAACAAGAAAAACAAGCGAACAAAAATCGTATTTTTGTTTTAAACAGTGGTTCTCAAAGTGGGCGTTACTGCCCCCTAGTGGGCATTGGAGCAGTCTAAGGGGGCATTGGAAGCTCCACATGGAATTAGGGGGCGCCAGGAACCAATCGGTGGGTGGCAGAGGATTCAGCGGTTCCCATGCTGCGCCTGCGCAATGAGCCAAGAGAGGGGAGGGGCTTCTCACGGAGAGCTTCCCGCGTGGTTGTTAGCGATGTGTGGGTCAGAGCAGTGCCGGCGCGGCATATATTCCTGTCCTCTATGTCCTCATCATTACTCGAGGCTAGTCAAGGAGCGGGGCATTGAAGGGGCAGGGCTTGGGCAGCTCACACCCCTGGGGGTGGGGCTTGGCGGGGTGGGGGCGTTAAGCATTTAATTTTTTCAAAAAGGGGGAGGTGAACCAAGCAAGTTTGAGAAACACTGTTCTAGAGTCTCAACATCTTTTTTATAGCATGGTGACCAAAACTGGATGCAATATTCTAGGTGTGATCTTACTAAGGCTTTATAGAGTGGTATTAGTACCTTATTTGATCTTGATAAAAGAGACTCTATCTCTGATTGCATTTTATATCAAACAAATGTTAAACCCAATCTTACTGAATCCTAGATATATGGCTTCTCTTCTTTTCCAGGTGCTGATACGAAACTTAAAACCCCTCTGGGTAGGACAGCCCTCCACGTTGCTGCCACTTCGGGCCAGGTGGAATGTATCAGTATCCTCCTTGACTATGGAGCCAGAGCCAGTGATGAGGACAATGAAGGACACAACGCTGTACAGCTGGCCCGGCTGTGGAAACAGAGAGAGAGTGAAAGGAGGCTCTTCCGGCACAGGTGGCTGATGCGAACAGGTACAAGCAGCCAACACCAAAAACATCAAATAGAAGCTGGAAGCTAAAGCAGATATTTAATTGCACAACTGGTGAAGGGATTAAGACATTTTCCATGTGGAACTTTTCTTCAGAAATGGATACAGTGGAACCTCGGTTCGCGACCGCAATCCGTTCCCGAACTGCAGTCGCGAACCGATTTGGTTGCGTTCCGAAGTGACACTCACTGCGCATGCGCAGACAATTCTGCACATGCGCAGAAGGGAAAACGGCACAGAAAAGGATCTTTCCGCGTTGGTTTTGTTCACCACCCTAATTTTGAGTCGTGAAGCGGTTCAAAAATTGGGTGGATTTTTAGGTCGGGAACCGAATTGGTCGCGAACAGAAGGGTTTGTGAACCAAGGTCCCACTGTACGGTGTTGTAATACAAGAGCCCATTTCTCCACAGCTGTAAATGAGATAGTTATAGCAATGATGGAAAGTCTTAAAGTTCCTCCACGGTTACTAGCGTCAGGCATGTGCTCCTCATGGCTGAGCTACAGTGTTTGGGGGAAATTTTGCTGCTTCTGTCCCATTACCCCAACAACCATCAGCCATCTATGGAGTACATGAGGCTGGTAGAATAGCCCAAAGTCATCCAGACTGAGGTGAGCTAGAACTAAGGTTACCACAGTTCTAGATCAATCCCTTAACCTCCATAACATACTACCTCTCTTACCTCCCCTGATGTAGCTCCAGTATTATATCTAGAAGGTACCTGACTGTATTAAATGGTGTATAAGGTGTCGAGTCAATCTTACTCAAGTTTCTGCCCAGATCACTGAGTTAGAACCCCTATAGGAATTTCTATAGCGGTCTAGTTCCTTTTTACATCACAGGATCACTGGATTGAAGAAATCTCAATTAAATGGTCTGACAGCTTAATGCTCCACACTAACGGTTTAGTTCAATTAAAAATTATCTTGAGAAAGTAGATTTTCATCTCTTTTTGATCCTCACCGTTCTTTTTTCTCCTGGCTGTTACAAACAATGTGTGTTGCAACTGCAGATCAATTTGGAAAGGATATTTTCAAATGTCTGGATTTGCAAGTGGGATTACATGATTCCGTCCCAGTGTTTCAATTTCACACGATACATCTGTAGCTCTGTTTCCTGCATCAGGAACTTAAATGTTTTTTCTAATTCAGGATACTAGATTTAGGACTAGTGTTCATTATGAAGAGTATGAATTTTCATCCTGTGAGGAAAACCACCGCTAGTTTTACTCACAATAAGTGCTTACACTTATAATATCAATCCATTTATAACAGGGGTGTCAAACTAAATTTCTTTGAGGGCTGCATCAGCATTGTAATTTTCCTCTGTGGGCTGGCCAGGGGAGGAGATGGGACGGATGCCTCCTGCAGTACTTTCCAGCCAAAATGGGGCACAAGGAGCCATATGAGGCTCCCCCGCATACTATTTTTGGCCTGGATGGCCGCCGACAGCACCCTGCTGGCCAAAACGGGGTGCAGAGGTGCCTCACAAGTCCCCTTGTGTCCCATTTTGGCTGGCAGAGGCATCGCAAGCTGGTCCTTTGCTATTTCCGGGCCAGCCCCACGGGCCAGATTTAAGTACCCCTTGAGTTTGACACCCCTGATCTATAAGTAAACCTATGTAACTGAGCTGGGATGCATTTTTCTGAGTGTGTGCATATGCTGTAAATTTTTCTTGACTTTGTTGGAAGTGAAATAAGATAACTGTCTGCACATTTGCCATCTGAGCAAAAGTACAGTAGAACCTCTGATCACCAACGCCATGACCAAATCAGGTTCCAACCAAAAAATTCACAATTAGTTTGAATCTGCTCACAAACACATACTTGCATGGCGATCAAACACGACCCGATCCAGAAATTCCTGAAGACCAAACATTAGAAGATGAAGAAATGGCCAAAATTATGGAACGAATTATGGTCACGACCAGAGGTTCTGCTGTATTTAATAGTTTACTTTTGGGTAAAAATTCACGCTTTCTAGTTTGGAATAGTTTGTTATACATTCCAGTGTTAACAATATTGAGGTAGATATATGGCAACTTTGCCTGTCCTTAGGAAAGTTATTAAGATCTGGCTTAATTTCAAGGTCTATGGGCCCAACCACTTTTTGGTTGTTTAATTCACAATTAGTTTACATTTTATATATTGGGATTTTTAAAATTTTTGTATTGTGCTGTTATTTTGCTTGTATGGTGGGCAGCGTTTGAGTCGGGCAGTCTTACAAATCAATAAATAAGAAATTGTTATTTCTTAATACAGGAAGTCCTTGATTTACGATGACAATTGACCCCCCACATTTCTATTGCTAAGTAAGACAGTTGTTAAGCGGGGTGTGCCCCATTTTATGACCTTTTTTGCCATGATTGTTAAGCAAATCACTGCAGTTGTTAAGTGAATCCTGCAGTTGTTAAGTGAATCTGGCTTCCTCACTAACTTTGCTTGTAGGAAGCCAGTTGGGTAAGGTTACAAATGGGGATCAAATGACCCCGGACAGTGCAACTGTCCTAAGTACCTGCCAGTTGCCAAGCACCTGAATTTTGATCAGATGACCACAGGGATGCTGCAACAGTTGTAAGTGTGAAAATTGGTCATGAATCACTTTTTTTCCAGTATTTTTGTAACTTCGAATGGTCCCTGAACGAAGGGTTGTAAGCCGAAGGTCTACCTGTAGTACAGAGGAATGGACAGGTAACCTTGTCAAGTGTTTTGGTACGAAACTGTAACTGGATAAGCAGGTATATTTATTATTAACCCTATATCTCCATTCTTCTAGGGAGCAAAAGGCAGATAAAGGATCTTTAAATATTCCCTGCCCAGGCTCTGTTAGGCCAGCTACGTTTCAACAAAGTTATTCCATTCCAAACCATCCATATTGTGTCTTGAACTATGACTGAATTGTTCACCCTGGTTCTTTATGGCCTCGGCTAACCACTAAATCAGACGGCCTTCCACTCCTAATTTTAAGCTATATTACAAATCTCCATTTTTTGAATATCTCTTCCGGTTTGAGCAATTGGAGTGTCATTCAATCGGTGTCCACCAGAGGGCGGACGAAGACTGGACATCAATCCATTAACCATGGTCTGTTGAGGCATACACTGGAGAGCGGGAAAACCTTCAAAATTTGGCAGAACCAAGTTTGGCTGAAGAAATGAGAATGGCACTGAAACAAAGGAATCCAGGTTGTGTTCCGGTTTTTAGCCACCACTCCAAGGTTGTAATCACAGGGCAAGGCAAGAAATAAGGAAGAGCTCTTTGGCTACCCCAATCTTGTCTCCTGCTTTGTCAAACATTCAGGTATATCTCTACATACATATGGACTGTAAAAACGTCCATATGCCTTCTGTGATTTGTACAGCCTGTTTTCTTCCTTAAAAAAAAAACCAAAAAACCCGTAACCACCCACCCAAAAATACTGCTTTCTAATTGTGGTAGTTTGCAACATGTTCCTGACAGATGTCGGAGTTATTATCGAAACATTTATTGCTTATTGAATCTTTTGCAGATTAAGGAAAAAGGAAGTCACTTTAAAAAAAAATTGTCTAGACTGTTGGCATCCGGGGGGGGGGAGGTGTAACTAAAACAAGGTGAAGAATTTGGGTCTCCTTTCAGACATGGCACAGAGAACTTGCCTTCCAGGGGAACGTTCGCTTGTCACGTTTGAGGAGAACAAAGTAGGCCATTGAGAAGGAGAACAGAAGTTTGCCTCAAAGACTCTACAACAGTGTTTCTCAACCGTGGCAGCTTTAAGATGCGTGGACTTCAACTCCCAGAATTCCCCAGCCAGGAATCCCCAGCTGGGGAATTCTGGGAATTGAAGTCCACACATCTTAAAGCTGCCAAGGTTGAGAAATACAGCTCTACAATTGTCAGTTTGGCTCTTTACAACAGCTTGGGGTTTTTTTTTCTACTGAGGTTTTTTTTCATTTAGTAAGGAAAATAGTTTTATCTAGGAATGAGCAGAAGTCCTGAATTTTATCTTTCCGAAAAGTGGGAAGCCTCATTTGTGCATGCTTTGGACCAGGGCTTTCCAACCTTGGCAAGTTTAAGACTTGTGGACTTCAGCTGGCTGAGGAATTCTGAGAGTTGAAGTCCACAAGTCTTAAACTTGCCAAGGTTGGAGAATCCTGGTCTAAACAACAAGGAAAGTGGCAGGGGTGGGCAGCTGGGGATTTGCATGGGTTCGGGCGATCCTCTTGCTAAGGGTCTGCCCAG
>JANHGC010003454.1:149677-169309 GCA_027560395.1 Boaedon fuliginosus
CCGGCCTTAGAAAGGATGGAAGGCTGAGTCAACCTTGAGCCTGGTGGGATTCGATCTGACAACCTGCTGAACAAGTCCACAGAGACTGCAGTGCTGCATTTAACCACTGCGCCACCGAGGCTCTATAATGTGTTTATAATGTCGTATGTTGTGTGGAGCTAGAGAACAGTGGGTTAATTGAATTGAGCTGTGCTTTGGGGGATAAATCCATCAGGATGGGTAAGGGATGCTCTTGGGGTAGGAAATGGGAGTAGTTTATCCACGCCATAAGACCGGTATAAGAAAAAAAAGTAAGAACTATTTCAATAGAACTCAAAAGATGCTTTTTTCAAAAGGCAACTGGACTTTTGTTTTACCTTGAAGACATTTCGCTTCTCATCCAAGAAGCTTCTTTAGTTGCCTTTTGGAAAAAGCACTTTTGGGACAGCCATGACTGGATGACTGAGAATCTCCATAGATATTTCAGTAGAACAGTCGGGCTGTTTCAGTAGATTTGGTTGCTATGCATTTGAGGCAGCTTAATTTTGATCTGTGAATTCCATAAAGTTCACCAGCTGAAGTTTCCTTATAAAAGGATCTTTGAAAAGTGGAGCTCTGAGTTATTAGAGTTTTGGGTTTGTTGAAATGTAGCCATTTTGTGGATATGAAGGCCAAAGTTTGGGTATATTTGGGGAAACTTCCACTGTATTAAGCAGAAGTATGGGTATGTAAATAACTCTATTTGAACACTTCCTTGGGTGGAGGAGTTTTTATCCTGAGTTTGCTGAAAATCTGTTCAGTAAAGGAAGTTGTAAGTGGGATTTTTGGGAAAATGAGGACCCACGTTATTTGGGGACAATAGGCTGACTCTGTAACTGCTTGGGGAGTGTTGTAAAGCTCTGATAAGCAGTATATAACACCTGAGTGCTATTGCTACCCATGTTGTAAGCCACCCAGAGTCCTTCAGGAGTTGGGCGGGGAGTTGGGCGGCATAAAAATGTAATAAATAAATATTTTCAATTGTGTGATCATGTTTTTGTTAAGAAAAGCAGTTTGCTGATAGTAAACATTTGCTTGTTAACAGAATATTTTATAGTCAAATGCATCTGGAGACTAACAGCACAGCTGAGATGTGTGTTTCAGCACCTCTGGATTTCTTGCGTATGTTTACTTGCCTCAATATATCAGTCATATTTTTATATGCATCTTGGATTCTTTGACAGCACATTTTTTTAAAAAAATCAGGCATTTAAAACAAAACCCGAGAAAGAAAAACTACCTTCATTTTCTCACCTAGGTTTCTCAGAGGGTTGAAATATGTCTGGGTTCCTTGAAAACGTCAGATGCTCGGAGTGTATCGACTGGGGAGAAAAACGAAATACGATAGCTTCTATCGCAGCTGGTGTGCTGGTGTGTATGTTTTAATTTTTGTTTGCATATTAACATGCCTTACCTTACAACTGGAACTTTGCACTGATATGCCCCAAGGGCTAATCAATAAAGTTCCGGTAAGCTAAACTATATTATGTAATATAAACATGTTTACTGTTATTATGAGTATTTTACAAGCATAATATGAAAGAATCCATAGGTCCACCTTGAAATGCATTAATCTAATTCAGCAAATTTAAAATGCAGCTTATCTTTTAATATTTTTCTATAAAAGCGTTGTGTCTTGGGGCCAACAAAGTGTTCGTGTTTGTTGTAATCATTTCTCATTGTCTCTGGAATATTGTTATTTTAATGTCTCTGAGAGTAGTGATAAAAGATAAACATTGTGTTGATGAGGCTGATGATGGAAATGTGTTCAGTTTTTTACAGGGTGGTGGATTATAATAGATGCAGCTGTCAAATATCCAGGTTCAGCAGACTTCAACCATTCATACCATGCTTGTGGGGTTATAGCTACAGTTGCATTCCTAATGTAGGTAACATTTCCATCCCAAAGTTACAAATGTTTCTTTAGAATTTCTGTTGAAATATATATGTTCAAATCTAATGCCGATATTCAACATCTAACTGAATATTCTGGAGTTCAATCAGACGGAATAAATCAAATGCTCAGTTTAACCAAGCCCTAGGTTTATTTTTGTATGGGATATACCAATAGCTACCTTACTGTAAATGACTTTTATGGGCAATAGGCTGAGATTGCTTGGAGTTCAGCTAGAATATCTGGAAGGCTACATAATCCCCATGGTTGTCCCAGTTTCACATAAAAATTCCTCCTTGCCATAGTAGTGAAAAATTAGGCTCAGAAGTGCCTGAAGGCTGGCTTGTGTCATGAAAATGCCAGATGGCACTACAAAAAAAAGAAGTTTTTGCCTTCACCCTTCTTCCTTTTGCAATATAGGGACAATCATTCTGGTCTGCCTCATGCTGTTACTGCAAGAAAGGCGACGATATAATGCAAAGTTAATGAATATTTCAAACACTTCAATATGTCATCACTTGCTGAATTCTCAATGCTCATGCCAAATTCCATTCTGTGTTGTTTCTGTAGGATCAATGCCGTCTCCAATGGTCAGGTGCGTGGAGACAGTTACAGTGAAGGGTGTCTTGGGCAAACAGGTAAACATTATTCCTCTTATTATTTATATCACAGTGGAAAGAAAGCTTTTTTAAAAAAAAATGCTTACATCCTCATATCCATCTATTTACAAATTCATTTTTGTCATGGGTGAGAAATAATTATCCTTCCTTCTGTTCCATTTAGTAAACTTGGATATAATATTCCTAATGTTACGGAGAAAATTCTGTTACGTTTTGAAATAATGTATCTGCCGTTTTTATCTTCTCATATATACTTTGAGGCCCAATTCTCCTACCTTAGCAATTGATACGCCAGTGGTGGTGAACCTTTTTGAGGTTCCGTGCCGAAAGTGTGCCCCTGCACTGCACTCTGCGCACAAATGCGCACACCCTTTCCCCTCCCCCCCCCCCCATACGCGCACGACCCGACGGCTGGGTGATTTTTGGGCCTCTGCTATGCATGCGCAGGGGAGCCCCGTCCCCTGCGCATGCACACGTGACCCTGTGTGTGCGTGCACGATCCCCCCTCCTGCCGGCTAACTGATTTTCGGCCCTCTGCCGCGTGGGGAAAACAGGGGGGCTGTTGCGTGCCGCCGGAGAAGCATACGCAGGACGCCTGCCCACCACCGCCAATGCTGCCCATGGCTGGCCCGAGCTGAGGTGCCTGCTGCTGTTGCTGCTCCTGTGGCCCTCAGGTCAGCGTGGGCTCAACCGGCCGCCGCTTTCCACCTTGTGTGCACTCCCCTGCCTCCGTGCATGCACAGCAGGGGCCGGAAAATCAGCTGGCTGGTGCACATGCTCAGTGGAGTTGAGCTGGGCAATGGCTCGCATGCTGGGAGACATGGCTCCGCGTGCCACTTTGAGCACATGTGCCATAGGTTCGCCATCACAGTTATATGCCATGCTAATTGATATAGACCACGGTTTTGTTCCCTCTGCTTCTGGGAGAATCATTTTTAAAATGAGTTTCCATAATTAACTCTTAGGTTACCTATATCCTTACATAGCCGTTTTGGTTATGCAGAGGATTGGAGATAGATCTTCCCAGCCCAGTATTAGATTCTCAAAATATGCTTCTAAGGAGATGCAGTGAAAAATGCTTTTCCTAAAGGGATGTGTTTGAAAACATAATGTATTACATTTGTACATTGGAAGGGGATACATTTTACAGTTTTGATCATAGAATATTCCTAAGAATATTCCTAGCATTCCACAGATGTTACCATACAAGGAAGGAAATCTATTTGTGTCATGAACGAAGAATGTTGAACTTGTTTTATTTTGAAAATAATGTGGTTATCTTTGTATTTCCATTAAGGTGCTCGTATCTGGCTGTTTATCGGTTTTATGTTGGCATTTGGATCCCTGATTGCATCAATGTGGGTTCTCTTTGGAGGCTATGTTATTGGTAAGAAAACTGCATGTGGAATATCATTGAATTGTAGTCTTCTATGGAAAAGGGGAGGCAGTGGCTCAGTGGCTAAGACGTTTAGATTGTCAATCAGAAAGATTGGCAGTTCCAACGGTTCGAATACCTAGCGCCACGTAACGGAGTGATCTCCCATTACTTGTCCCAGCTTCTGCAACCTAGCAGTTCGAAAGCATGTAAAAATGCAAGTAGAAAAATAGGGACCAACTTTGGTGGGAAGGGAACAGCGTCCGTGCGCCTTCGGCGTTTAGTCATAGCGGCCACATGACCATGGAGATGTCTGCTGACAGCACTGGCTCTTCGGCTTTGAACGGAGATGAGCACTGCCCCCTAAAGTCGGGAACAGACTAGCACGTATGTGCAAGGGGAACCTTTACCTTTACCTATGGAAAAGCACTGTATCTTTTTTCTGTGTGAAACTCTTCTAAAATTCCATTGGAAATAAGAGCATTGTATAAAGCTTTTCTCTCATATAAAGATAGTTCTTTCCTGGAGGCTTAATACAGTTATATTACCACTGTCTTTTTCTTTAAAATTTTTAGGCTGTCTTCACACAGACACGAAATCTAATATATTTATAGCGTAAGTCACAATGGGCTGAGTTTTAAATATGCACAAATCATATTGTGCTTTAATATGTTATATGAACGTGGCTTCAAAAAAATCCTGAGTTGTGAAAGCTCATCCTTAACATTTTTGTAGAAATTATTGTATGTAAGAAATAGATTCTTTAGAATGTGATCGTAGGCATATTTACAGTGTTATCTTTTTTAGCAGAATGAGATTTGTTTTGAGGAAATTTATTTATATTCCATCTTTCTACCACTTCAGCTTGTAGTTGCCGGTTTGTTTTTCAGTGTGTAATTACGTACTGAAGTTTGAAATAGAATGCCTTGAACAATATTTTAATTTTGTCAATTAAAAAGCTAGCAAAAAGATGGTCGTGATAGGAAAACAGTATCAAATTTTGCAAGTAAATAAATTCCTAAATAATCTGTTAGATACATTCCCAAAAACTGTTTGCCAAATTCCGATAAAAATGGCAGCATCAGAAGCCATCTATTAATGCTTTTAGCATGGAGAAAATAAAGCACACTGGTGTGGGAAGATGCTAATAATAAACTTCAGGAATTTGATAAAATAATTCTTTTTTTCACAGAGAAACAAAACAAACTACCAGTTTATCCAGGAATAGCAGTCTTCTTTCAAAATGCTTTTATTTTCTTTGGGTAAGAATGCTTTCCATTCTTTATTTGGATTTATTATGTACATTATTACGCTCATCTATTATCTAGTATGATAAACTATTATATATATATATCGACCTGGATATTTTTGGAAGCCCTGTGTAAGTGGTTGTAAAAAAAGATTAGAGGCAGTGGTAAAAACGAACCAGTTTATGATGGTGATATAAATTTTAGCGGTGATGTGTGGGAACATTACCATAAAACCTATAAAATTAGAATGCTTAAAAAAAAATACTTGGGGTATTTATATCATCGTTCTCTTTTATGCTAATTAAAATAAAATGCTTACTGAGCCAACAAAACTAATCATAAAAATGTATTTATAGAGTGCCTTTTATTGAGATACATAACAACCACCTTAGTTAAAATTTGTAATGTCAAAGACGGGCAGTAAATATAAATCAATATTACCCAATAAAAGTATAAAAGCATAACTAAACAAATCAAATAACACTATCAAACAAGAACCAGCAGCAGAATCTGACGAAATAAAGTTTTTCCGAAGTTACACTAAGAACATACTTTCATTCAAAGATATATTAAAAAAACAGAAGCTTAGGTTACCCCTTGCATCCTGCATCTGAAATAAAATTGAATCAGATTCAGGACAAGGCTGTTTCTCTTTTCCTAGAGAAAAGCATCTCAAAGACATTTCCAAGATAAGGATGGCTTATATGCCTAAGAAATCCTTACTTTCCAAAGAAATGGGGGGTTGATACTTGATTTTGAAAATGAAGAAATGAGAAGAGACATTTACGCCAATAATAAAAGCTTTTTTACAAGCACACACTAAACTTGCTATTGCTTGTACAATACTTTACAAGCACACACTAAACTGCTGCATGTCCATATTTCAGGTATATTTTATATATTGAAACACCTGTAAGCCATAGCAAAAACAAACAGTGCAAACTATTGACGCTATAGATAGCATTTAGAAACACAGTTGGGGAGGGGGTTGAGGGCGAGGGCTGGCTGTATGATGTGACTTTCAATTTTCGTTTCCTTATCTTTGTCAACAATTGTTTAATGACCCTACTTCTGATCTGCTGTTTCCTAACTCCTAAACAAAAGCCATATGGGTCTTATTGCAACATTTGAAAAGAATAATTGGTGACCCCTTAAAAAAAAGAAAAGAAACACAGTTGGACTGAGCATGCCGGAAAGTGTGCAGGTTCCACACTTAAGCTTCGATTGTGTCCCATTTGAGCAGCAAAGTTTTGATTTCAGGGCCTTTTTCTCTCTTTGCATTTCTATTCCAACAAAACTAAGCTCGATTATCTGAGAAGAACCAAGCTCTCTGAAACTTGCACTTGTTTGCCTTACACATCATACTGAGCCATGGGCCGTTCATTTGTTCAACGACCTATGGCTTAGTTCAAATGTTTGCCTTATTCCCAGAAGGTATTAAGCCAAAAGTGAAGAAACCAGTTTAGGGACTGGCAGTATGAAACTAGCCATTTACAAATATGGATTTTAAATATATTTTTGGCTGTAGGGCCTATTCAAGCATTGTGATGTGGGTCCAATACACTTGAGGGTGGAAAAGCAAGCTTTTAGATCACATGGTTCCTTTTGGGGGTGGAATGAGGGGGATTTCTGCCAGTCAGTGTAGGCCATAAAATGGGGAAAGTTTATCTCTGTAATGTACTTTTACCATCATGGCCTCTTTTCTGCCCTTTCTTATTTCCTTCCCACACTGGATTGCCTTTTCAGCAATCAGAACATTCCCTTATGGTAGGGCTGTCAAACTCATGGCCCATGGGCCGGATGCATCACGTGTTGGCCACGCCCATGCCTGGTTTAGTGAAGGGGGCGGGGAGGGAAGTCATGATACATCACGTGATGCTGTGATGACACAAGTTTGACACCCCTTGCCTTATGGAGTCCTTTTGCCTACAAAGCAGTGTTTCTCCATCTCATCATCTTTAAGATGCTTGGACTTCAACTCCCAGAATTCCCCAGCAAGCACACTGGTTGGGGAATTCTGGGAGTTGAAGTTCACACATCTTAAGTGCTGAGGTTGAAGAACATTTCTGTAAAGTATGAATAGTATATTAGTCGTGGCCCAGCAAAGCAGTCAAAGTAACTATTGAAATGGCAGGAGCTTGTGATTGAAGGAAATCTTTTCTGCTCTGCTCTTTTTAATATGAGGGTCCTGGCATCCATGTAGCTAATAATTTGTCTTTCTTTCCAACAGCGGTCTGGTGTTTAAATTTGGTCGCACTGAGGATTTGTGGCAATAAGTGACATGGACCATCTCACCTGCTATTTTTAACTGCTATTTTGTAATATTAGTGCTCTGCTATCAGCAAAAAAGAGAACTGTCCACGTTTTAAAATCATGATACACATTTCCCTTTTTGTTCCTTTCAACTTGAGACTTTTCTACTCTTGGCTTTTTGACATTAAATATTGTAGCCTGTGATTAAGCTGAGATGGAAGAGGAACTCGGACTGTCCTCTTACTGAATGTTTTTATTATACCTTAATGTTAATGTATCTTGTACTGTTCCTTTATTTGGGGGTACAAGTGCTGTTTTTTTTTTTTTACTGTGAAATATTTGACTGACAGTGTATGTGGAATGCTTGTATATGAAGGTTATTACTTATGTGCATAAAATGTAATAGAAATATACTCTCATTGTATTTCTAATGCGACTTTCTTCTTGCTGTTTCTTGCAACGTTTTTGAATTACATCCATAATGGAAGACTAACTTTTTCCCTCAAATACACACTTGGTCTTCCCCGCACAGTGTAGTTTTCCAACATATCCGCGAGGTGCTGTTTGCAGAAGGCTGTGTAAGAAATGTCCTGTGCAACCTTCTGATTTTGCAGGGAAATCAATTCTCAGTTGTGGAAAGGAATTCAGTAGTCTGATTTGTCCATTGGTTTAATTTTTTTTTTTTAATCAAGGCACCCTTGACACAGGATGCTGAACCAAACCATAGGACAGCTTAGAGCAGGGGTGTCAAACTTATTTCATTGAGGGCTGTATCAGGGTTGCATTTGACCTTGCGGGGCTGGGGTGGCCATGGCCAGCTTGACGTCACTTGAGTTTGACACCCCTGTGAAAAACACTGTATATAAACTCAGTGAGAATGGTATGATTGGACTCAGTTTCACGTGTAATATTTAATCTTTATTTTCCACTTGCATTATTTAAGCATTTTAAAAGCCTAGAATATAAAGGAACGTGTTTTTTTTAAAGAAACACTTGGCATATATTCAATTTAGCCTTACAAGCAAGTATTTTATACTAAATGCTTACCAAATATTCTGGTAAATTTAATAAAGCAAATAAGTCTTTTTCATGCATTCTGGTTGCATCAGGGAGAAAGCCTCTTAGTTGTGTAACTTGCTGCCCTCCTGAAGATGGTGTTCAGAATCCAACAGCTAAGTGGGGGAACTAAAGATAAAAAAGATTTTTTTAAAAAAAATATTGTTTTCTTTCTCAGTAATGCACTCTTAAATGCAACTAATTATGATGTGTTTATATATCGTGGGGAGTTCATTCTGCAGAAGTGTGAAATATATACAAATCTCCTTGCTTAAAGTTACATGAATCCCCCTACATGGCTAATTCACATGCTTAGCCATAAGCGTAGCTTACAAATGAAAATTACTAGATTTCCACAACACATTAACTCCAAATCAGGCAAATTACATTAATATGGGATCTAAAGAGCCTCGCTGGCATAGTGGTTAAATGCAGCACTGCAGCCTCTGCTGACTTGTTCAGCAGGTTGTCATATCAAATCCCACCAGGCTCAGGGTTGATTCAGCCTTCCATCCTTCTCAAGGTTAGTAGAATGAGGACCCAGATTGTTTGCGGTCAATAAGATGACTCTGTAACTGCTTGGGGAGTGTTGTAAAGCTCTGATAAGCAGTATACAACACCTGAGTGCTATTGCTATCCATGTTGTAAGCCGCTCAGAGTCCTTCGGAAATTGGGCAGCATAAAAATGTAATAAATAAATAAATCTACTCCCTGCCAGATTGGCAAAAATGTTCCTGTATATGGCCCCAAATTACTGGAAATGTGAGGCGAAGCAGGGTTCCTACTACCACTTATGGTGGCTCTGTCCCAAAGGAAAAAGCTATTGGAAACAAATTAGAAGATGGACAAAGGACATAACAGTCAGTATATTGGAATTAAGACCTGAGATCTTTTTATTGGGTATAATACTGGAAGGGATAAGAAAAGAAAAATTATACCTAATCTTACACATAACAAGACGGCAAGAATTATATTTGCACAAAATTGGAAGAACAAAGAGATACCGAGTTAAGAAAATCTAATTAAGAAATTTTTGGAATGTGCCGAGCTAAGTAGACTTACTATGATATTCAGGAATAAAGGAGAAACAAACTATTATGAAAGTTGGGAGGCCTGGTATGTTTGGTTGAATAAGAGGGAAAAAAACTGAAGGAAAATTAGATGTATATAGAAAATTATATAGATAATAAGTAAATAACTATGAAATATAGCTATATTAAAAATAGAATTTAAAGGTTATTAAGAAATCCACACACACTAACCACAGAGATATATACATAGATGCTGTGATGTTTATACTGTTGTTTTTAACTTTTTGTATATTTTGTTTTAATTCAATAATTTTTGTATTAAAAACAAAACAAAACAAAGGAAGTCCAGGTGTCTTTTGAAACATTTTTCTAATTATTTGGCTGACAGATCCAAAGTCAAGTATTTACCAACACCAGACATTTAAAAAACTTGTCAAGAAGATTCACCATCTTATTTTGCTGCAAGCATTTCATTTTTGCTAAAATATAAAGTAAGACAATCATGTTGGCAGATTATACTTTGAGTGTTAAATGAAAGTGCTAATCATTCTGGAAAACAAAGAATTATTGAATAGGAAGTAGCATGTGAAAATTAAGTAGTAGTTACATTCAAAATCATTTAATAAAATCTAAGATAAAATGAATTATATGCCTGGGTTCTAAAGATATGATTAATACATATCACAAAACTATGTCTTATTTAAATTGGTTTTACTACTGAAAATAAATCATGTTAGAAAAGAAAGGGTTAGCAAAGTGTATAATGCAATTTAGAAAATTACTATTTCTCATAAATAAAATAATAATGTGGATTTAATTCATAATCAGATTCAACTGTCTAGCATAAACGTAAAATACTTTTTAAAAGTCAAGGTTTGCTTGTTTGTTTATGAAATGCAATCTCACATTTTTTTCATTCGAAAATAGTCATTGAGGTAATTGCACTTTACAAATGACAAGAAGTATAAAAACAACATGTAATTTATATGATACACTTATAAAATTCTAAAAATGAATAAAAATAAATGTTGCAGAAACATCAAAATATAGAGAATCAAAAGGACATTCTGAACAACTTTTTTCCAGTAAATTTATTAAAGCTTGTATTGTGCAGATAAAACAACTACATAATACATAAATATATTAAAAATATTTTAATTGTTAAAAAAGTGAAGAAAAAGAAAAAAAGGAGAAAGGAAAAAAAGCCTTTATTCCCTGCAAGCATAATTATTGTATATACGAGTATAAGCCAACCCAAATATAAACCGAGGCATCTAATTTTACCTACGAAAACTGAAAAAGCTTATTGACTCGGGTATAAGCCGAGGGTGAAATTCCAGGACATTTCAGATCATCCTGTTTCACCAATAAAACATTTATAAAATTGATAGGAAATACTAATTTTTATTTTGTTTTTTTTTTAAGGGAAATATAGATGCTTCTGTAAGTTGCCTGAACTGGCACTGAATCATTTCTACCAAACCTGTGCATAATTTCCATAACACTGTCAAATTATTACTAAATCTGTATTACTATTATTCTTCTCACCCTTCCTGGTTCCTCTCTCTTCTCACTTATGACTATACCGCGCTGCTTGTATCTTTATAATTTATATTGTTTTTATTTCCTAGTATTTGATTATTATTTTTATTATTAGTATTTGAGTATTAGATTTGATTATTAGTATTGCTTATTAGTAACCTATTACTATCACTAAGTGTTGTATCCGGCCTTTCCTGCCCTAAATTTCCTTGTATTTTAGCTCAGCTGCTTTGCGGGGCAAAGCGAATTGCTGCACCTCAGCTGAGCTAATAAAAACAGTTCACCCCCACTCGCCTGCCCTGTCCCTCGCTTACGTACGTGCACACTCTCTGCTCTGTGCCTTGCCTGCTTAAGCTACTTTTTCATGCAGTGCCTGCAGCCTGCGCCCCAACTGAGCGGCTCTGAACTGCCTGCCAGCCATGTAAGCCTGCGAGTTGTACCATTCTCCCCATTCACGTAGCTTGCTGAGCTCTCCACGCTGTCCCTGTAGCTTGCCGCTTAGTGGTGGGTGTGGCTTAATGGTCATGTGCTTTGGTGGGCGTGGCTTAATGGTCATGTGATTTGGTGGGCATGGCTTAATGGTCATGTGACTTGGTAGGCATGGCTTAGTTGGTCATGTGACGGTGGCATAGCTATGTGATCATGTAGTGAGCCCACCAGTCACATGACCGCATATCCACACCCACCAAGTCACATGGCCACTAAGCCACACCAAGTCACATGGCCACTAAGCTACATCCACCACAAAGCCATGCCCACAGAACCAAGTGATTAATCGGGGGCGTTGAAAATTTTTCCACTCCTTGGGGGGGGCGGCAGCTTTAAAAAGGTTGAGAATCACTGACCTACAGCTTCAAAGAAATGCACTTTTTCCAGTTCTATCTACATATTTATACATAAATATTGTAAAACACCACGAGTTTCAATAAGCTCAACTAATATAGAACAAAATAAGAAAACTAATATATGCTTGAGGAATGTAAAATCATACAACAGATCACAGAGTGTGATGATTTGGGTTGGTAAATGTAACAATGCAGGGAGCGAGCCTTCAAGCGGGGGCTCCCGAGGCAACCCGGGGTTCAGCCGTCGGTATGGTTCTCGGGGGTTGGGGAGGACGCGGAGCGCTTCTTCCTCAGGAGGAGGAGGAGGAGGAGGAGGAGAAGGCAAGTCGAGAGCCACTCACCGCAAGATCCCCCTTTCCGAGCAGAGGAGTCCTCGGTTCCCCGCCACCGGTTCTGCCTAGGCGGCCCCTCAGCTGTTGTCACTCGGGCTTTAACTCTCCTCCATCCGCCTCCCCCGTTTGGTTATACATAGTCTTGGGCCGTCTATTAGCAGCTGCCTGGACGCTCCCACTTCTCCGTGAGGAGAGGGGGGGAGAAACGTTTCGTTTTGTATCTTGACCAACCCGACAGGCCAAGGAAGCGACACTCGGGAGAGCGAAACGACAAGATGTTGGCCGGACAGGTCGAAGCCGGCTGCGGGGTACTTTCCCAAAAGGGGGAGGCAAACCCGTCTTTCCGTGACAGGAGCCTTGCTCCCCTTCCCTTGGGTAACGAATAGTCTCTCCCGGTTGGAGGGGCGGGGCTGAGCGATGTTTACGGAAGCGAGCGGGTGTCCCCAGTTCTCCCTGCTTGCTCTGCTCGCAGGTTGTCTCCGGCGGCTCCTGCCGCGGTTGGGCGCGCCAGCGCTGGGGCCTAAGCACCGCTCTTTCCTGCCCTCTCAGGCGGTCGGTTTACGTTGCTGCAGGAATGTAGATTCCTCGATTCTGTCCTGACTTTGTCATAAAGCTTGCCTGCTTATATTGACCACCTGTATGTGATAAAATAGCTTCTCGTTGACCAGAGGTCTCCAAACTTGGCAACTTTAAGACTTGTGGACTGGGAATTGAAGTCCAAGTTTGGAGACTTCTATCATTGACTGTGGAAGAAGGGAGCAGGAGCGGGGTTCGTAGAAGGGAAGCGAAAGAAGTCAAGAGTCACGAAGTTCTCACTAATTAATTATTGGCCTCAGGCTGCTAAATTTAAATGGATTTGTCCTGGGATTCATTCAGTCTCCCCGGAACTTCGGGTTTGGAGTCTGTAAGAAATTCTCCGTCATCCAGGTCATGGTTGTCCCAAAGGGGCTTTTTCAGGAGGCAACTGGACTTTTCCTTGTTTTTTTCTTTTCAGTTTTGGAGGAGTTAATCTCCAACACAGTAGCTAAAGAGACTGGGCCAGAGATGAATCAGACAAATCCATGGGAAAGTTTGCCTTAAAGCGGGTTCCTTTGCGTTTTGTTCCTTCATTTGGTGGGTATCATCCCTTGGGGCACTTCACAAACCTTGACATTAGGGGAAATTTCCATTTTCAAAGGCAACTGCAAAGCAGTTGGAGGTAACAATTATAAAGGAATGTTGTCCTGTGATCTACTCGGTAGTTATGGGAGACATAATTGTCATGGAAAATAAGATGAACAATATATAGTTACATCTTAATTTTATTTAGCAATGCTGTTTTACTCTGAGACACTACGGAAGAAGTAAGAGAGTACTGACACTTTTGAACTTTTGTGTTGGAGAAGACTCCTGAGAATACTCTGGACAGCCAAGAAAATGGATCATCAACACATTGACAGAGCTCTTATTGGAGGCACAAATGACCAGGCTCAAATTATCCTATTTTGGACACATGAGACTCAGCTCTCTGGAAAAGGCTCTAATGTTGGAAAGGTTGAAGGAAAGAGAAGAGGATGACCAGTAAGTTAGATAGACTCTGATGTGGTGGTGATGAGTGGGCCATTGGAAGACCTGAAGGATTAGGTTAGGGACAGATTGTCATGAAAAAAAAAATCTAAGTGGTCACTAGGAGTCAAACACAACTTGATGGCAGATAATAAAAAAGTCTATTTTGAGTTCTCCACAAAATCAGTTTTTACAGTATCAAAATGATATCTTGAAGTGGATCACAGAATTGTTTAGCCCCAAAAATTGACTTGAAAAGATTAAATTTTTGAAAGTCAATGTTAAATTTAAATTATAGACAAGCTATTTCAAAATATATCCTGCAGTTTCTTCCATTTAAATGTTAATAAATCTTGAAGAGACTAAGGTACATATTTGTATTTGCTAAACTGACCCACCCCATTTCTTGGGAGAACCAACTCTGAATCATATGGGACTCCACCTGTTAGGAGGGCAGGATGCTAGACTGTTTCCAGCTTTATAAAGTCATGAAGACACTCCCACACTACAGTAGCAACATTATTTTTTCTTCTTCCCCATGACTATTTAAACACCCACACCCACACCGATATAAAGTATTTGCCCAGTTCTCTCAGAACTTGAAGAAATGTCATTGATCAGTCTAGAGTGAAAAGTTATTCTCTAAGTACATAAAAATTGCCATGGCTCTAGTGCAAATATAATACATATATTACAGTAGACAGTTGCAAACTATACGTAGCCTATATTGTGAGGAATAAATGCTTAATCGAAGAAATTTAAGTGTGTGTAAGATCATGTTTCTATTATAAACAAGTGAAAGTTGGATATGGCAGAAGAAACAATTTCATTGCAGTGGAAATGGGATGCATTAGGCACAAAGACAAAGCAAGGAGGTTACTGTTGACTTGCTCAAACATGTTGTCTGTTGTCAAGTAGTTTTTCTTGGATATTGGTCCTGACACCGTAGAACATACAATTCAATAAATGGACTGTAGTTATGCCACAAGGAAACTCTTTTGCTTAAGAGAGTACATTTGGAAATTTGAGAGGATGTTATTAGTGCATTCATAAAACAACTGCAGTGGTAGGTGTGGCCAGTAACTGCCATTTACCAAAAGAGAAAGTGGTGTCTTTGAGTCTTGTTGCTCCTTTAAGCTCCCCTTTACTTCTGCCAGAATGGTCCCTAGTACCCAATTACATTTCTTCTAAGTTGATGTTCTAGCTATGTGGATCCGATAAAGCTCATATGGAGTAAAACTTGTAAAGATTCTGATTGCAAATTTTATAATGTCCATAATATATAAAGAGTTCGGCAACAAGTGGCTTACAACATTATATAAAAACATTATATATAATTTTTTTTATTAATAGTTTTATTTATGGCCACAGACCAGAGTACTATGAGATAAGAAACATGGGGGAAATAAAATCATGGACAGCTGGCCACCAGGAGCCTTGACTGAGGGGGATTACAGCATTCTCCTCTGATAGTTATGGCTCTTAAGAAAAATTTAGAAACCTGAGAGGTGATATATGGGGAGCCATTCCCTAGATAGTGCGAGACTGAATTGCTAGCATTGGGTCCGGAGGGGTCCATTTCAAGTAAAGATAGTAATTTAATTCTGCCCATAGGGCAATGTAGAAGGACGTGCTCGACAGACTCAACCTCAACTTTGTCACAGGGACATAGCCGCTCGCCCATTGGCAGCCTCTTGAATCGCCCCTCCAGTAGTACTGATTTTAAATTTTAAACAATTTAAAACCCCTCATTTTAATACAGTTTTTGGTGGGTCAGTTCAGTTCAAGCTGGCCTTCCGGAAGAGTCAGGTCTTTAATGCTCAATGGAAGGTTCATAGATCCAGGACACTCTGGAGCTCCAGTGGGAGATTGTTCCAGAGGGCTGGGCCCGCTGTGGAGAAGGCCCTCCTCCGTGGGGTCACCAGCCAACACTGTCTGGCCAATGGTATCCAGAGGCCAACTCTATGTGACCTCACAGGGCGCTGGGCGGCAAATGGGTCCAGAAGGACATCCAAACCGTGAACCGTCAGAGGGGGTCAACACCTCCACCCCATTTCCAACAATGGATGATGTTGGATGGTCTGAGACGTAGGGACCCAAGGCCACTCGGTCTTGTCTGGGTTGAGTTTGAGCTTGTTGGTCCCCATGGAGACCCCCACAGCCTTCAGGCACTGGGACATCACTTTGGTAGCATCGTTGGGTTGGGTTGGGTTGGGTTGGAGATGAACAGTTGAGTATCATCAGCCTACTGATAATACTGCACCCCGAACCTTTGAATGATCTCACCCAGCGGTTTCATGTAAGTGTTGAATAGGAGTGGCGAGAGGACGGAACACTGCGACATCCCGCAAACCAGGGTTTTCAGATTTGACCGAAACACGGTGCCTCCCACTTCCAACCCCGATCCGTTGCAGAAGGATACCATGGTTGATGGTATCGAACGCTGTTGAGAGGTCAAGTAGTACCAGGATAGAGGAATGACCCCTGCTCCAGGCTCACCAGAGATCATTGACCAATGCAACCAATGCCATCTCAGTGCTGTGCCCAGGCTTGAAGCCAGACTGAAAGGGTTCCAGTTACTTCAGAGCTGTAGCGCCACCACCTTCTCAACAACTTTCCTTAAAAAGGAAAGACTGGAGACTGAATGAAAGTTCTTTAATCCATCTGAGTCCAGAGCAGGCTTCTTGAGGAGGGGTCTCACCACTGCCTCTTTCAAGGCAGGTGGGAAGAATCCCTCTCTCAAAGCATTCACAATTGCCTGGAACCAGTCTCGTGTCACCTCTCGACTGGTCGAAACCAGCCAGGAGGGGCGCGGGTCCAATGAACAGGAGCAGGCGCTCATAGCCCCCATGGCCTTGTCTACTTCCTCAGGGTCAGCAGGATCAAACTTGTCCCAAACAATCGGACTAAGACCTGCCCCCAGCAGCTCTGTAGCACTTGCCCAGACAAAGTCTAGGTCTATCTGGATCTGAGCGACTTTCTCTGACAGATATTGACTCAATTCCTCAGCATGTCCCTGTAAAGGCTCATCCCTCGTTCCCAGATTGAGGAGGGAGCAGAAATCAGGGAATCAGGAAACATCTCCAGCTCCTTCTGGAACCATAAATGGGCCATTAGGCACCTGGGGCAGAACCACCTAATCAGGTTTTGATCAGCTGTGATTCAGAAGAAGGGCGGGAGAGAGCGCGGGGTGGTGGGAGGGGTGCGCGCGCGCGTGCAGACATGGGAGGGTGCAGGGCATGTGGCTGCATGTGCGCGCGTACACCACACTTCCAGCACACGGACCAAAAAAAGTTTTGTCACTGCTGATCTATGGCAATGGAAATGAATACTATTGTCTGAAAATGAGAAACTAGTCCAAGTTCAGAAATAAATTGGTCAGCTGAGAAATGGGCAGCGGAGGAGGGAGCTACATGAGATGTTTACATTTTAGTAGCGAAGAACTGAACAGACTCAACATATTCTTTTAGAGAAAAAGAAGTATTTAGTGGAACATCTATATTCACCTATATTATTGCCACAGCAGTTGGAAATAGCTGCAAAGTTGGCCTTTTTTTCTATTGTAGCGAAGTTACGACTTAAAGAGTGCAATAACAATAGTATTATAATTACACTTCTGTAGTTTGCAGCTGCATCACTGAATTAAATTCTTATCCCTCCTTAAAAAACTTTAAGAAACGCAAGAATGCATGGTTTTTTTTCATTGTGCAATTGCTGCGTATCACTCATCGTTTCACAAAAACTCCTTCATTATATAAAATGTTTCTGTTTCATATTATTAAAGGCTCAACTGTTTCTGCATGAAAAACCTATAGCACTCCTGCCAAAAGCCATTGTGTAGCTGTGTTATCTTTTCCTTCCCTACAACTTTTTTCTGAAAAAAGTGGAAAAGGTAGTAAAACATTAGGATACAAATGGAAAATATGTGAAGGCATTATTGTATAAAACTTCAGGTTTGAGTAGGAAGTAGACCAAATTTCCCAATAATAAAATCAATTGCATCGCTAGGCACATTCATTGCAACACATTCCAGTTGCTTCCTGCTGGAATAACAAGATTTTGTATGAACAGAGCCTTACCATCTTGTGTGCACAAAACTATGCCCTCAGTACAGGAGGGCGTTTGAACCTAGCACATGGAAAGCACCCAACATCGGCATCAACCTGATTGGTGTCAGAGGTGTCAGTTTGGTTCTAGTATAGATCTGCAGCTTTTTTAGATCTGACCTTCTCTAAAATAATAAAGTTTTGCTGAAATCTGGCCTTTATGAGTGACTAGGATTCGGAATATGGCACTTTCCCATTATAGAGTATCATTATTCCAATGACCAAGAATGTTTAAATTGTAGTCCTATGAAATAGTGTTACATGCAGACAGGCAAAGGCTACAGCTTCAGGAAGACAATTTGCCTGCACACATTCCATATATGATCTCTTCCCCCACTTCCACAAAAGGTGGGGCTTTTTTGTTGAAAACCCATGAATTGCACTAGCAAATCACACTACAGAAATTAACAGGATTTCTTTTCCAATTTAGAATACTGTACATGCACCAATTCAGCAAAGATCTCCTTGTAAGCGACTATCCCTGCTGAGTCTTTTTCCCAAATTGCACCTAATCACAGCACAAAAACCACACATTTGGGGGGGGGGGGGGTTCAGTCTCCTTGACATTACTTTCATCTTATCCCCAGCCCACAAATCAGAAAGGCTCAAGACACTGTTAACTGTTCAGGCGTTAAACTATTGTTAGCATTTTCTGCCTTATTCCAACAGAGTTCAAGAGCAACCTCAAGGTGTGTAAAAATCTGTTGGGCTTATCTGAAAAGGAAGAAAGTGACTTGAAGGAGAAGGATGCATTAGCAAAATAGTAAATTTTATGACAAAAAAAAAATGCTATCAGGGCTTGTTTATGGCATGACTAGGTACCAATGGGAAAAGGCCTGTTAGCTTGCAATTCTAATATTATTAATTATACTCATTTTAAAAGCAACATTTAAACACACAAGAACAAGAGAAGCAATCATTTGGGCCCAATTTTAACACAGGGCTAATCTCTTGACTACACGAAATAATCCCTGTCAGTTCATCTACCCACCTCCCCCGCCCCCGTGTTGATGTTCAACTTCCAAAACTCTCCAGGGGCCTCTTCTTTAGGTTGTCTCCTGGATATAATTCGAGTTCAAAACTCTTGGATTTGAAGGGTTTTCCCCAAATAAACATCGAAGCGGCGGTGCCCAAGGCAACAAAGGCTCCTAAGGCTGGGAAAAACCAAGATATTTGTAACGTCAGAAACTTAGCTGAAGGTTTTTTTTGGAGGGTGGGGGGCTGGGGTCAGGAGGCTCAACACAACTTTGCGGGAACTCGAAGCAAACTTTTTGCCAAAGCGCCAGGCGCAGGAAATGCAGCCCCCCCGCCCCCCGCGCGCATTTCTCGCTGCGCTCCCGGGCCATCCTTTTCCTCCTCGATCAGTGTGCGTGGCAGTCCCCCTTCCCACCCCTGCGTTATGGGACTCGGGAGGCGGCGCTCGCCGTTGGGCAGGGCGGAGATGAAGCCCGCCTGAATTCCGTGCCTCCCCTCCCTTCTCTCCGTGCCGAAATTGAATGGAGAAGCAGACCCTTCTCCCAGCTCCAGCCGCTTCTCGTCTCCCGCGGCCTCCAAGCGCGCCCCAGTGAAGCCTCCACCTCGCTCCGACGCCTTCAGAGTCCAAGCGGGTCCAGGGCGCCCAAGCTCAGCTTAAGCATGTCATCTTCGTCGGCCAAACAAAGGAGCGGCAAGAACAGCGGCAACCCCGCTTCTTCCGAAAAGGGGGCCCATTCCAACCAACCCGATGACGTGGCGAAGAAGCAGCCGCCGCCGCCCCCGCCGCCGC
>JANHGC010003454.1:196175-209670 GCA_027560395.1 Boaedon fuliginosus
TTGCTGGCTGGGGACTTCTGGGAGTTGAAGTCCACCCATCTTAAAATGGCTGACGTTGGGAAACACTGGCTTAGACACATAGCCTTCTGCGTTTTCAGAACATTCTCTCCCAGCCTCTGCTACCCAAGATCCCTTTAATGGCCAAAACGAAACCTTCTGTTTGAAAAACACAGATTCCGCAATGGACCTCCTTGACCCTTTCCCGCAAACTAGAAATTTCACGTAACTCAATTTTTAAAACTATGCAACTGGCACACATTTAGGCCTGGTATGTGTTCTGCATGAAAGGACTTCTTAAGGATCACCCATCGTGCATTACTGAAATAGCTTTATGACAGAAAGCTGTGGCTGGTGGATTAAGTAGGCTTTCAAAACCCAGTGGTTGATTTTCATTAACCGGCAAGTCCCAGATCTAGGATTTGGGGGGCAGGGGGGATTGTATGTGTGTATGTGTTTTTTGCTTGTTATCCTTCGGTCAGCGTTGACTCCTGGTGACTCCCTAAATCAGTTCCTACAGTTTTCTTAGCAATATTTTCAGAAATGGTTGGTCATTGCTTTTTCTCTAGGGCTAAAGAGACTGAGACTAGCCCAAAGTTATTTATCTGGTTTTATGCAAAGGCAGGACAAGAACTCACAGTCCCCCAGGTTCTAGGTCGTTGCCTTTAATCGTTTACCAAACTGTTAATGATGATACTACAGTGACACTACAAGACTGCAGTGTTTCATAAATGACTTTTTTCATTCAAAGCCTATTTGAATAATAACATGATCCATTAAAAAAAACACAGATGTCTAGCAATTTCTCAAAGCTGTCACAATCTTGAGGTTCGGACACTGACAATTCATGCATCACTCCTGTCCTTCAGTGGCAGGAACAGTTCGCCAAACAGTTCTTGTTTCGGTTCATAAATTCAATATTTCTGTGTTAGCTTTCAACAAATTGCAAATCCATGCAAACCACCACTTAATTGATGGTTTGCTGTGAGATCCACCTGGTTGTGCTTTGCTGTGTACTCAGATGCTGTCTTTTACAGGGCTAAGTCACCCGCAATAGCTTGCTATTTGTTATATGTAAAGTAGATCAGTATTCAGTAAGTATCCTTGAACTGAACTGTAGAAGGCTGTAGAAGACAAGTGGAGTATGATGAAGACTATGAGCTAATCAAATTATTTATCCTGTAATAATGTCTCCATCGTGACTGAATTGAGTCTCAGCTAAATGGCTTTCAGCCAGTCCAGTACTGTACCCAACCACTGATCAATAACATGCAGTATAGGAATTTGAATTATTCTTTTGAATTAGATGGAAATCAGAAGGAGAACAAATACCAAGTGTCATTTTTATGTCAATGGCACCTTAGCTCAAATATCCAGGTAACAATGTCAAATGATTTAATGTATGAGAATTAAAAGGGTACTATACCTGTCAGATTCCAAAATTCTGTTGTCTTATGGAGACAAATAGAATTCTTCCATTTAGTTAGAAAATGAAACGTATTTCTATAAGATTACTCTCATTCCCAACCTGTGCAGCTTAGCAGGAAAAGGCACAATCAATGATATCAAAGATTGCTGTCAGTTGTTGCAAAAATGCATAACCCGAAGCCAACACATGTTCAATGAAAAGCATGGCCTCAAGGCCCTGCCCCAATTTGTCACCAGTTTGTAACTTCATTTAACCCAGGGGAAAAAATATTAAATGTTATCAGGTGTGATGTAAAGTAATCACTTTTTAATTAAGATGCCACATTTGTCATGATCTGATCATTTGTCCCAGCTTAGCCTATTTTTGGAATCCCCAAAATACTGCTCAAAAATCAAATGTGGCTCTTGCTTTGAAAATGTTCCTTTGCTAGGAAAATTTACGAGACTGCATTCCCACTGTTCTGGTGACAGAAGTCGTTCCTCAAGGTGAACATTACAGCTTCAGTTCCAGAACTATGCTTGCAACCACGCTAAAGATGGATCATAAAAATCATAAACTCTATAAGAATATTCACTGGCTCCCTGGGGTGAACTTGGAAGGTGAGCTTTGAGAAAAATATGTCATACTTAAGTAAGTAATTCAGAAATTAGTACAATGTTAGGGGAAGCTGGCTGTTAGGGGAACTGAAGTATTACAAGTAGCTGCCTATCCTTTGAACTATTGATAATACAAAGGAATCAATTCACATAATTTTGTAGTAGAAACTGGCAGTTTTTGACCTGAAAAAATCGTGAATGTAGGCATCTACAAGTAAAGATGCACCCACGTCTGATGAGATCAATACTGTTGGGCAGATATCTTGGCAAAGATAATGGCTCGCTTCCAACATCAACAGGGCTAAGTACTTCCTGCCAATGAGAATGAAAAAGCAAATTTTCCCTTTTTAAGTTTCTGTCATGTGTAAATCAGAAACTCTGTCTTACATCTTACACATAAGCCAAATATTGGAAGCCAAGGACATACCACATCTTCTAACTCTGATTTGTTAGAAAAATAAGCCAATGCTAGCAGGCACATTTTAAAAAATTCCTTAATGAGAAAAGCAAGTGGAAACAGCCAAGCAGCAGGCAGCCCCATGATGTGGAAACCTAACCCCCAGATAATAGCTTTTACTCAAAAAGGAAGTTTGCTTTTAACAGACTCACCTCGGTGTAGTTTTGCTGGTTTTTCAATATCAAATAGAGTATTTTTGATGCTTGCTACTGATTATCTGAGCATTTGTCAGAACTGGGATATATTATATGCCACTAAACCATATAATTTCAGTCTGCTTCAGTATAATCTGTATTTTGCATGGACTGCAAACGGAGGAGAATTTCAGAATTTTCTGCATCTTTGTGCAGAAGGCAAATAAAACGAGCCTTGCAGATTGATATCACAGGGCCATAATTCAAACTACAACTATGACAGACATGCTTCATTTTGAAAGATGAAAGTGCTGAACGTTGAAGTTATTCTCCAGAGGAAAAAACAGAACACAGGCACTTCTAAAAGTTTGATTCCATCAGCTCTTTAACTGGCCCTTCTCTACCATGTACTTTGGTTGGCTTTTGTATAACATAGTGTAGATTATGTTTGCAAATTTCAGTTATGTAACTTTTTTTTTTGTTTTTACTTGAGCTGCCTTCTGTGTTTATTAATACAGACCCATATGTGCTTATTTTGAATAAGAAATGAAATCGCCTTGCTATTTTGTCTACATGCAAAATTAATGGTTTTTTTCCCCCTTTATTTCCTTTCAGTACTTTCCTGTATCTGAAGTTCCTGGTAGTTTGGGCTCTTGTGTTGGTGGCTGACTTTGTTTTGGAATTCAGATTTGAATATTTGTGGCCATTCTGGCTTTTCATCCGGAGTGTTTATGATTCCTTCAGATACCAGGGATTGGTATGTATTAAAAATAGAAAAAGTATTTCTCTGCTGTTTATTGTTATTACTAGCGTGAGGAGCTCTCCAATGTGTCTCTCAGTTGGAGTCCTGTTTGATATATAGCTCTGAAAAAGTTATTTGCAAAAAGAGGAGGAGTGCTTGCCTCTATTTTCAGCTGCAGAACATCCCCTTCTGTACCCTGGGTGCTGCTTGAATAGGGTCCCTTGATGTTCAGAAGCAATTTTTTCCCAAGGCTTGGGGAACTTGAAGGGGGGAAGGACTTCTGGTGTAAGCAGCCCTTTGGATTGCAGGCTGTGGATCTAACAGATATTTTGAGAGCACCAAGTAACATGAGACAAAAGGATGGGAAGAATACAGACAGACTGTCTCTCAATATCTAATAGTCATTTGTCTCATAGTTACCAAACACGGTTAATACTGGATTATAATGGTCATTATAAGCAGAGAAATAACCTTTTGTATGTTGCAGATAGCCTTAAAAGCACTGCAGCAAAAGCATTTTAAAAGCACGTCTCTTTTGCCAGATTTCTAATAGTAGAATAACAGAATAGTTTTAATTTTAGGGAATTAAAAAAAAAAAGTTAGCAACCATGAATATTTTATTGGGTGGAAAGATGTAAATCAAATATATGCATTCTGAGTTAGCAAAAAACTCTATGCCACTGGATTAAAAAAAAATCCTCCTTGCTTATTGTCTTTACTTTTTCTTTTAGTCAGCTTTTACGCAATAACAATCTTTCTTTTTACATATTGTTTTAATGAGTGTAAATTGAATAAATGAAAATAAATAGATAATATTTAATCTGCTTTGAAGGGCAGCATAACATTTTAAAAATAACCAGGATGAATTTATCCAACTAGCATACTCTGGCTCGTATTGTTACTTACAATGCAGAGTACATTTATCTAGCAATTGCCTTTGTGTTCTGAAAAATGAAAACACTACCTCAGTTCATACGTAGCAGTGTTTCTCAATCTTAGTAGCTTTAAGCTCTGTGGACGGAATTCCCCAGCCAGCATCTTTGCCAAGATTGAGAAACACTGATATAGACAGTGATAGACAGTGATGAAGGAAAGATAATACTAACGTTACATTTTTGCTCCTGTGTGAATCCCATTGAATTCATGTATAACTCACGTACATTATTTTCATGCAAGAGCTCTGATAGATAAACTTTTGTGGAATTTTAGTACTGTAGATTAGATCGAAGGGTGCTTATAGTCATTGGCTGAAACAAATTTGAATTAAAGACAACCATGCTACTGCAGCAAGTCATTTGGTAAATTATACTGAAGGCAAACATTCAGAATTCCATGTGAGAGAAAATTAGGGGCATGACCAGTATCTACAAAAAGGAAATTCTCTTCTATAAAGTTGAAATAAAATGTTAGCCATGGAATTATTATTTGGGGGAAATTGCTGTTATGTGACTTTCTTGGTAGAATGTTGAATCTTTGTAAGGGTGGGTGGATGGATGGAAGGATAGGTGGGTGGGTGGATGGATGGATGGATGGATGGAAGGATAGGTGGATAGATAGATAGATAGATAGAGAGAGAGAGAGAGAGAGAGAGAGAGAGAGAGAGAGAGAGAGAGAGAGAGAGAATTGCAATGCTTTCAGTGAAATCTGTTCACTATCTTAAAAAAAAAAACTAATGGACTTTCTCGTTTTTCTCTTCTCCCCAACCTTTCGATTCTCTTTAGGCATTTTCAGTATTTTTCGTTTGTGTAGCATTCACATCAAATATCATATGTCTGCTATTCATACCAATACAGTGGTTGTTTTTTGCTGCCAGCACATATGTTTGGGTACAGTATGTCTGGCATACGGGTAAGTCTTCCTATTTATTTCACTGCCTGTTAAATCTGAGAACAAATTGTAAAACAATCATCAACATCCTATTTTTGTCTAAAAAAATCACACGTGGACCCTGTTAAATTGGCCTCCAGTTTGCCAATGACCCCAGGTTTACTCTTGAAATCTCCTTACAGGTAGTCCTCCACTTACAACAGTCCATTTAATGATCATTTAAAGTTATAAATGGCACCAAGAAAAGTGATTGTTTTTCACATTGCAGCGTCCCCATAGTCACATGATCAAAATTCGGACATTTGGCAACCAGCTTATATTTATGACAGTTGTAGTGTCCTGGGGTCATCTGATCTCCTTTTACGACCTTCTGACAAGCAAAGTCACTGGGTAAACCAGATTCACTTAACAACCGTGTTACTAAGTTAAGAACTACAATGAATCACTTAACGTAAATGAGGCAAGAAAAGTAATAAAACAGAGCAAATTTACTTAGCAAATATCTCATTTAACAATAGAAATTTTGGGCTCAGTTGTGGTCATAAGTTGAGGACTACATGTACAGGTATTTCACAGTCTATAATATAGAAGCTCTCTTCCAAATTATGCATGAGATGGTAGACTTATTTCTTTTGAAAATATCTTTAGTGAATGCACGTAGTAGTGCCTCAGGAGAAGCTATTAAGCCATCCATGCTTTGGCAATAATTAACTATATCATCAAAACACACCCTACCTCATAATCCACCCTGTAACTTGCAAGAGCAAAGGGAACAGAAGCCTATGGTCTTCAAATTTAAAATGTTGATTGAGAATGTCAGGTCTCATGTTTTGGGTTTCAGCCTAATGAATTGGAAACTGTGTGGGAAGCTCCGAAGTGTCTTGATGTTTAGAATTCTTGCAGAATACCGGCTTTGTTTTTCTTCTTATCTTTAGATAGTAAAGTTCATTATTAACCTTACAGTAAACCGTCCTTTTGATCTCCAGAAAAGCGAAAAAACCATCCCTAATTCCTAGCAGGCAAGATCAAGGCTGGCTGGGTGTTATAGGGGTTATATTATATCATAGAGAATGACAGATCCCAATATTGCAGGACATGAACTTTGCCGTAGAGAGGTTCAAAAAACTTGTTTTGAATTAATGACAATTAGTTATTGTTAATGCTGCTTCTACATAGCTTCGTGTCTACTTGTTTTTGCACTGCATCCACTTAGTTCAAAGCGGAGAACTAAGGCCCTTTGAAGACTTGTGCAACTCCTAGAATTCCTGAGCCTGAGGAATTCTGAGAGTTGAAGTTCACAAATGATAAAAGGGCCATAGTTCCCCACCACTGACTTGGTTCTTTTAGCGATGTTTATCAATTGGATCATGCGATATGGGGTTTTGCTCTTCAGCTGACTTATTGAAGAAATGTGATCGCCCAAGGTCAGCCCACTGGCTTTTGGGGCCACAGGAGGACTGGAAACTTGGTTTCCTAATCTCAGTCCAATATCTTAACCTCCATGTCATTTTGGGTCTTTGTGCAAAGTAATGGAGTAATGGATGCTAGCTTTGCTCAGTCATAGCACAGGTTTTTCCACTTCATAATTACACTTGCTATTTTAAGAAGTCTTAATTTTCTTTTTCTTTTTTCTTTTTCTTTTTTTAATGTTGATGCTTGGCTTGTTTTCTGTTTCCAACAGAGAGAGGCGTGTGTTTACCAACAGTATCACTATGGATACTGTTTGTTTATATTGAAGCAGCAATCAGATTTAAGGATCTAAAAAACTTTCACGTAGACCTTTGTCGACCTTTTGCTGCACACTGGTAAGTGTACATTCCAGTATTTTTCTTCTCTTAAGCAATGCTTTGAAATACAGGTAGTCCTTGGCTTACGACAGCCTGTTTAATAACCATTCAAAGTTACAATGGCATGGCAAAGAGTGACTTACGACCATTTTTCTCACTTACAACATGATCAAAATTCAAATGCTTGACTACTGGCATGTATTTATGATAATTGCAGTATCCCGGGGTCACATGATCCTCTTTGGAAAAGCTTCTGACAAGCAATGGGAAAGCAGCTTCATTTAACAACCGTGTTACTAATTTAACAATTGCCATGATTGACTTAACAACTGTGACAAAAAATACCATAAAATGGGGCAAAATTCACTTAACAGCTGTCTTGCTTAACAACACAAATGTTGGGCTCAATTGGGATCGTACTTCGAGGACTACCTGTAAGAACATAAGGATGCCCTGTTGGATCGGACCCCTAGCCCATCTATAGGCTAGTCCTCAATTTACAACCAATTTGTTTAACAACCATTCAAGGTTACACTGGCTCTGAGAAAACTGAATTATGACTGGTCCTCGTACTTACAACCAGCATAGTATCCCCAGAATCACATGATCAAAATTTGGGTGCCTGGCAACCAACATTTATTTATGATGGATGCAATGTCCTGGAGTCACGTGTTCACCATTTGCAACCTTCCCAGCTGACTTTAATTTTTTTTAATTTTAATAAGATTTATAGGCCACCGTCTCCCAAGAGACCCAGGGCGGCTTACAACAATAAAACAGTATAAAAAATAATTCCTAATATATAAAATGAATTTTTAAAAACCCATTAAAACAGTCTTTGGGGTGCAATCCAGCCTGTAAAAAGAGCCATGTTTTCAGGCCGGAAGGTTAACAGGTCAGGGATGATCTGGATCCCAGAGGAAGTTCATTCCAGAGGGCTGGGGCACCCACAGAGAAGGTCCTCCTCCATGGGACCGCTAGTTGACATTGTTTGGCCGATGGTACTCAGAGGAGGCCGACTCTGGGCCCTCACCAGGTGCTGAGCGGCGAACAGTGGCAGGAGGCGCTCTTGTAAATAACCCAACCCTATGCAATGCAGGGCTTTAAAGCTCATAACCAGCACCTTGAATTGCACCCAGAAGCTAACTGGGAGCCAATGCAGCTCATGCAAGGGTGGTGTGGTATGTGTGTAGTGAGGCACATCCATAACTTCTCGTGTGGCCGCATTTTGGACCAGCTGAAGTTTCCGAATGCTTTTCAAGAGCAGCCCCATGTAGTAGTCTAATTGGGAGGTGATGAGGGCATGAGTGACAGCAGTGCATCTCAATCCAGAAACAATTGATCAAGAAAGGGCCGCAACTGGTGCACCAGGCAAACCTGGGCAAAAGTCCCTCTGCCACAGCACTAAATGTTCTTCCAGTTTCAGCTGTGGATCCTGAAGGGCACCCAAGTTGCGTACCCTCTTTGAGGGGGTCAACACCTCCCCCCCCCAATAATGGAACATCGTGGATAATCTGAGAAGACGGCACCCAAATCCACTCTGTCTTGTCTGGGTTGAGCTTGAGTCTGTTGGTCCCTATCCAGACCCCCACAGCCTCCAGGCACCTGACCATCACTTCAGTGGCATCATTGGTTTGGTTCGGGGTAGATATGAATAATTGAGTATTATCAGCATACTGATGATACTTCACCACGAACCCTTGGATGATCTCCCTCAGCAGCTTCATATAGATCTTGAATAGGAGTGGCGAGAGGACCAAACCCTGTGGTATCCCGCATACCAGGGGCCTCAGTCTCAACCTCTGCCCTCCTACCAACACTGACTGCAGACAGGTAGGAGGTGAACCATTGTAGAATGGTGCCCCACACTCCCAATCCCTGAGCCACTGCAGTAGGATACCATGGTTGATGTTATCAAAAGCTGCTGAGAGGTTTCCACATTTCCACTGTCCAGAGATAAATACCAAATCGAGTGTGTGACCCCCACTATGAGTCGGACCCTGAACTACTTGGGTTAGGTCCATGGTTGCTATGGTGGCCATGAACTCCTGGGCCACATCCGAAGCCTTGCCGAGTGAAGGCAGGTTAAAGTCCCCCAGCACCATTAGCCTGGGGAACTCCACCGCCAGCCTGGCTACAGCTTCGAGCAGTACAGACAGGGCTGTCGCCACATAGCTGGGAGGCAGGTACGTGAGCAACAGACCCAACTGAACCCCTGAATCCAACTTTAAGAAGAGAGACACACACCTGATAATCTCTGGAGCAGTGCCTCTGCGATGATACAAGTTCTGACAAGCAATAATAGCCAGCCCTCCGCCCCTGCCCTGGGATCTCAGCTGGTTCAACACCTGAAACCCGGTCAGGCACATTTCTGAGAGCGAGACACCCCCTTCTTGGCCCAACCAGGTTTCGGTGATACCTGCCAGGTCTGCCCTCTCTTCTAAAATCAGATCTTGAATTAGGGGGGCTTTATTAGATACTGACCTGGAAATCCGTTGTGATTTCCCTTCGTCATATTCTAGAGTATTATATTAATTTGCTTGGGTAGTTCTGTCTTAATTAGTAAAGTCTGTCTTGTTTTTCCCCCCTCAAGTATTGGATACCCTGTTGTGACTTTGGGCTTTGGCTTCAAAAGTTATGTCAGCTATAAAATGCGATTACGAAAACAAAAGGAAGTGCAGAAAGAAAATGAATTTTACATGCAACTCCTTCAGCAAGCCTTACCCCCTGAACAACAGATGCTACAAAGGCAAGAAAGAGAAGCAGAAGAAGGTAGGTTCTTAACACAGGTCTTGGGTAGAAGTAATGGTTTTCACCAAAGGTGCTTTTTTCAAGAGGCAACTGGACTTTCTGGTTTTTCTTTGAAGACCTTTCACTCCTCATCCAGTCTTCAGCTTTGAGCGGATGGTGGGGAATGGGAGGATTTATGTTCCTCGCAGATCGCTGGTCATTTGCATTCTTTAAAAAGAGGCGTTGAGGCTACCTGGAGGTTTATCTGTGTCCTCAGGGCCACCTGAGTGGCGCAAATGGGCGAGGAGCCTTCTTGGAAGTGCTGAGAGAAGGACTGTGTTGTAGACTGTAGATATTTGAAGTCCTATCCTTCCCCTTCTGTGACTCTCGGGACACAGAGTTCCAAGTAGTCTCAATGGCTCCCTACAAAGGATGCAAATGATCAGCTGTCTGCAAGGAGTATATAAATCCTTACATTCCTCACCATCCAGCCGGCGCTGAATGAAGAAGCTTCTTAGATGAGAAGAGAAACATCAAAGAAAAAAAACAAAATAATAAAAGTCCACTTGCCTCTTGAAAAAGCATCTTGGGGACATCCATGAGCTGGATGACTGAGAATCTCCACGGACTTCCCTTTGTATCATTTCATTTTCCCACCCCTGTAAAACACAGTTCCCACAACACTAACTCAGCTTTTTCGGTCTGCAATCTGGGAATGTGACATTTCAGGTAGTTGGCAGGACACAAGGCCATAACAGCGGAGATTTTCAAGAATTGTAGTCTCGGATAACTATAGGTGATTCTCAACCACCATTGGGCCCCAAGTATTCGTTGCTAAGCAGGACGGGTGTTAAGTGAGTTGAGCCTCATTGCGCAACCTTTCTTGCCCACAGTTGCTTGCATGAGTGGCGTTGTGAGCGCCTATGATGCACGCGACGATGCTCGTGTGAATGGACGGCAAAGGGGCCCACACGAGTGGGGCTACGGGGCCCTGAGGCGTTCGCACGAGTGGGGCTCCGCATGCAAGCACGCACATGCCTGCATCAGCCAGCTACTCCAGTGGCCCAGTGACCAATAGGCCGTGGCCAGGGATGGGCTGCTGGGGGTTCGCACGGGTTCGGGCGATCCCCTTGCTAAGGGTCTGCCCAGTTTGGCGAACCCCTCAAGTCCCACTCCTAGCTGGCCCCCCACCCGCCCCGGTCCTCCCAGGAGTCTCCAAGTGGACCGTTTTGGATCTTATAAAAGTGCAATTCCCTTACAGAGGGCGAAAAACGGGGCCACCAGAAGTACCAGAAGTCCGAAAACGGGCCTGTTTCTGGCCTCCAGAGCCCAGGGAAGGCCGTTTTCACCCTCCCAGAGTCTTCAGGAAAGCCTCCAGAGCTGGGGAGGGTGAAAAGCAGGCCTCCTGGAAGTACTAGAAGTCCGAAAATGGGCCTGTTTCCGGCTTCTGGAGGCTGGGCGGGAAGGCCCTTTTCACCCTCCCTTGAGGAAAACCTCCGGAGCACAGGGAGGGCGAAAACACCCCAGCCGTGGTACAGGAGGCCGGCTAGGCCACACCCACCATGGCCACGCCCACCCAGCGACCGGGCAGAGAACCCATTGCTAAAATTACTGCAGCCCACCCCTGGCCGCGGCCCAGTAGTGGGTCGCCGCCCACAGTTTGGGGGACCTCTGCTTTATCCAAAGCTTGGATGTCCTTCTGTAGACCTCCACTCTATAGTTCCTGCCTATTCCTGGGTGTGATGGATGATAAATCCCTCACCCACCCCCAGAGAAATCTAATGGCCTATTATCCAGAAGTTCCGCCATCTTTGATATTCTCCTCAGCTCTCTTTCCAGCTCCTTGGCTTCCTTCTACTGAGGCAACCCAGAATCTACTGTATCTCCCCTGCCGGTAGTCCTCGACTTACGACCGCCACCGAACCCCGAATTTCCATCGCTGAGGGAGACATTTGTGAAGGTTGTGCCCTATTTTTACGACCTTTCTTGCCAACGTTGTTAAACGAGTCGCCTCAGTCGTTAAACATAATGACTCGGTTGCTAAAGCAAAATCTGGCTTCCCCCGTGGACTTTGGCCCGGCAGAAGGTCATAGCAAGGGGATCACTTGATCCCCCCCTCCCAGGAACACTGCGATGGTCATAAATGTGAGTCCGTTGCCCCGCAGTCAAATTTTGATCGTGGGGATGCGGCCACAGTGTGAACAACAGTCATGTCGCTTGTTTGCTGGAACGGTCCCTAAATGGAATGGTTTGAACGGCCACTAAGTGAACCATTGTAAATCAAGGACTACCTGTACCATCTCCTCCCAGATTGGGTTTATCTACCTAGCTATGCGCAGTGATCCTCGCTAGTGTTCATTCAGGGTTCAGTGTGTGGTGTGAAGCTCAGGATTAGTTCAGGGTTAGTTCTGGGACTCGGGGATCAAACTAACCAGGTTTGATGTGGCGGGCGACCCTGAGCCTGGGTTTGTTTTGGAACTGAGCCTGTGATAACTAGGGGACTGGTCCCTCTGGTTCACCCTATCTCAATAAGGCAGAGTGCCCCAACTTTTCTGGGTTGCTGACCCTCAGGCAGGGGCAGGGACCTTGATGCAAATATGTGCATGCGCGAACGGGGCCTCGAGTGTGCGTGCGACATTTGCGGTGACGCTAGTGTGAGGGAGGGGCTGTGCGTCCACGTGCAACACTCAACGCGGCCCGTTGGCCAACAGCCCTACAGGTTGAGGACCCCTGCCCTAAGGCATCCTGGGTTTTGTTCGCTTTTGGTTTGATGCGCCGTGTGGATGCACATCACGTGTCTTGTGTGGCTGTCAGTTTAACACTTTTAATGATTTTATTGAAAATGTTCCTTTCTAGCCGCCTCGAGTTCCCTTCGGGTGAAGAGAGGCGGGGTATAAATTTAATAAATTATTATAATTATAGCTTCTGCGAAGAACCAAAGATGGAGCCTTCCCCCTTCCCCCTCAAGAGTTATAGACCTTTAGAGCTGTATTAAGCCAGCTGAGCGTGTGCGAACTGTGTGTCTGTGTCTGTGTGTAGTTTTAGGCCTCTCCAGGTAAGACTCAATATGTTGGGTTTCTTGCTGCTTTCTTGCTGGGGTTGGTTTCCTTGCCGACGTTTCATTACCTGGCTGGGTAACATCATCAGTGCGAGGGAGAGTTGATAATGCCGTTGTGTTACTTAAGCACTTTTTTGATCGTTTTAAGTTTTCTAACTTTGCAGGAAGTTAAATCCTCAATTTGGGTGGTGTTTTGGGATTCTTAATTCGCAAGCAATATCTGTTGACTTTCGGGCTCTCGTTAAGAGGGGCGGCAATAAATAATACTGACAGGGACCCCAACTTTCTTTTTATATTATTTGTAGTTTCTAATCTTGCTTTTTACTAATACAGGTAGTCCCCGACTTATGACCACAATGGAGCCCAACATTTCTGTTGCTAAGTTGAGTTTTGCCCCCTTTTATGACTTTTCTGGCCACGGTTGTTGTGAATCACTGCAGTTGTTAAGTTAGTCACACGGTTGTTGTGTGAATCTGGCTCACCCCCCACCCCCCATGGACTTGTCTTATCAGAAGGTCGCAAAACGGGATCCCATGATCCCGGGACACTTCCACCATCATAAATGCGAGTTAGTTGCCCATTTTGATCACGTGACTGGGGATGCTGCCACTGATGTGCGAGAAATGGTCATAAGTCACTTTTTCAGTGCTGGTGTAGCTTTGAAGGGTCACTAAATGGACTGTTGTAAGTCAAGGACTACCTTTAGTCAGTTAATGGTGGGATCTAATGCAGAACAGT
>JANHGC010003454.1:215305-227117 GCA_027560395.1 Boaedon fuliginosus
GAGTCAGCCTATTGCCCCCAACAATCTGGGTCCTCATTTCACCGACCTTAGAAAGGATGGAAGGCTGAGTCAACCTCAAGCCTGGGGAGATTCGATCTGACAACCTGCTGAACAAGTCAGCAGAGTGCAGTGCTGCATTTAACCACTGTGTCACCAAGGCTCCTTATTGTCAAGCTCAGTCTGATATCAGTCGAACAAACATACAAGAAGATGCCTGTAACAGACATATTTTGGACACGTACAAAAATCCAGCCCTTGGTCCCTAGTGCTGGGAAAGCTGCAAGGAAGGAAAGAGAAGAAGAGGGCAACCAGCACTGTGATCAAGCAGCAGTGGGTGTACCACCAAGAGATCTAAAAAAGCCAGGTTATCCTGGAGAAGCTCTGTCTGTTTGGTCACTAGGAAGACACCAGCTTGAGGACACATAATCATCAGTAATCATGTGTTTCCCCTAATGTGACACTTGTAGTGAGACTCATTTCCAATTTAGCTTCAGAAGCTCTCTGCTTCGTAGCATTACTTGGATCCTGGAAAGTGAACAGTCTCTTGGTGGTCAGACCATGATGCAAACTGATCCATGTTTTTAGAAGCATCCTCAGCTTTTTAGAACATACTTTGGAGATGATGTATCTCATGCTTCAACCTGTTGAGAATCCACGCTGCCAGTTATTGGAAGCTGCGCTCTATTTTGCCACTCAAATTACAAACTACTACAGGCAGTCCTCGACGTAGGACCACAGTTGAGCCCAAAATTTATGTTGCTTAAGTGAGAATTTTGTCAAGTGAGTTTTGCCTCCTTTTACGGCTTTTCCTGCCACAGTTGTTAAGTGAATCACTGCAGCTGTTAAGTTAGTAACACAGTTGTTAGTGAATCTGGCTTTCCCGTTGACTTTGCTTGTCAGAAGGTCACAAAAGGAGATCACATCATCCCAGGAACACATCAACTGTCATAAATAGTCAATTGCCAAGCACCCAAATTTTAATCATGTCACCATGAGGGTGCTGCAATGGTTGTAGGTGTGAAAAACAGTCATAAGACACTTTTTTCAGGGATGTGGTAACACTAAATGGACAGTTGTAAATTGAGGGCTACCTTTGCTTAACTTACTTCATTTATATATCCTATATGAAGCTTAGTACAGGAAGTCCTTAACTTGCAACACTTCATTTGGTTATCGTTCAAAATTACAACTGCACTGAAGTAAGTGACTTATGACCGTTTTTCACACGTACAACTTTTGCAGCATCCCCATGGTCACGTGATCAAAATGCAAACATTTGGCAACTGACTCATGATGGTTGCAGTGTCCCGGGATCCCATGATCACCTTTTTGTGACCTTCCGACAAGCACAGACAATGGGGAAGCTAGATTCATTCAACAACTGTGTTACTCACTTAACAAGTGCAGTGATTCACTTAGCAGCTGTGGCAAAGAAAGGTCACAAAATGGGCCAAGATGCACCTTAGCAACTGTTCCTGCTGAGTTACAGAGATTTTGAGCCTCATTGTGGTCGTAAGTCGAGGACTACCTGCATACCTGTGGATATCAGCGAAAGAATTGAAGTCAAAGGCGCCAACAGAAAAGGAGAGGAAAAAAGGTCTTAGTAATGTTTTTGTGTTTTGACGTTTCAAGAGAAGTTCTGTTGCCAAAGTCTGACCGCCAAGAGATGATAACGTTCTCAGCTCTCGCTAGTGAATATGCTAAAAGGCACTTCTGTTCTCTGTGCCAGGTTGGAACAAGATATTAAGAAGTTAAAGGCTGATCTGCAGGCCAGCAGGCAAATCGAACAAGAGCTGCGTAGTCAGATCAGTTCTCTGACTAGCACAGAGCGGGGGATCCGATCGGAAATTGGACAGCTCCGACAAGAAAATGAGCTGCTTCAGAATAAGTAAGTTTACCCATCTATCTCTAATCTCACAATATATAAGGAGAAATGTTGTTGTTTTTTTAAAATGCTGCTGCTGCTTTTTTTACTCTTGCATTTTTGTCCGGGGGAGGGAAGGACTAAAACATTTTAAAAGAATCTGGATCTTGACAAAATTAAGTGGTTTTGAGCACCATCCATTTTTGGTCAGAAAGATTAAAGCTGCCTCTCACTCAGCGTTTCGCTGGCTGCCCTGTAGTCCTCAAGTGGGCAGCTAATGCATCAGCTTTAAAAGTCTTAATGGCTGAGATTTCGGTATTGAAGGGCTATGAGCTCAATGCTTGAGAGTTCTTTCAGAGATAGGAGTGTGATATTAATTAGGGACGGGACTCTCAGTGAACTGAATAAACGCACCGTGAGAATATGAAAAGCGAGCCTGATTCTTTTTCCAGAGTGATACTTAATTCAGAGAGAAAGCTAAAGGTCAGGCTTGGTTAGCAGAAACATTCACCCAAATTTAGTTGTATAATATGGGTTTTCTTGTGAGAGGCAAACATACCTTCCCTCTTGAAATTCTAGGCTAAACTGTTTAGAGTAAACAAACCTAACCCGAATCTACAGTCAATGTTTGGATAATCATTCACTCATTTTTGTGGATATATGCATGTATGCATCTTCATTGGGTCCATTTGTACCTGGGATTTTCCTTTACAGGTCTAGAGCAAGTAGACTGGAATGAGTGACAAGCGTATCCATCTACATCCCTCCCCTCATGTAGGAGGAGTGGCAGAATCTGCGGGTGGAGTAAAAAATGGGATCAGCCTAGAATCCTTGCGTAGCCACAGGTGAAATAAGTCCAATCTCCCTAGAATTCTGTTGACCATAATTTCACGCAGGTGCTAACCATTAGTTGAGAAGATTCCTATGGGTAGGCATGATTAGCAATAAATCCGTTTAGTTGGCTCTTCACAGTATGGACTTTCGTGCCTGACATTAATCTTCTCAACTAACAGTGAGCACCTGCTTGGAGTTGAATAAGACTCAACAGAATTCAAGGGAGGTTGGACTTAGTTTGCTTGTGGCTATGTAGGGATTCTAGTCTAATCCCTCTTTTAACGCAGCCCCATTCCCAATTTTAAGCATTTCCAGTGTAGCGCTCTCTGAAAGGGAATACTGTACAAAAATGAATTGATGTATAAAATAATGTACAAAAATGAATCTCGGCAAGCCCATTGCAAGCTTGATAACCGTGTTATGGTAACAAAAACATCATAATATCATCAAATAATTCAGGCCAATTAAAAACATCAAATAATTCAGGCTAATTAAAACATGTTCTTGGTTTATCATATATTTCAAAATCTCATAAAAGACAAGATAGGTGATTCATGAATACTGAATCAGTTATTTTCACACACAGATAGTCCTCGACTTACGACTACAATTGAGCCCAAAATTTATGTTGCTAAGTGATTTTGGCTCCATTTTACAACCTTTCTTGCCACAGCTGTTAAGTGAATCATTGCAGCTGTTAAGTTAGTAACACCGTTGTTAAGTGAATCTGACTTCTCCATTGACTTTGCTTGTCAGAACAGCATCCCAGGACACATCGACTGTCATAAATATGAGTCAGTTGCCAAGCATCCGAATTTTGACCACATGACCATGGGGATGCTGCAACAGTTTTAAGTGTGTAAAATGGTCATAAGTCACCCTTTTCAATGATGTAACTTTGAATGGTCACTAAACGAGCTGTTGTAAGTCCAGGACTACCTGCATATGTGTGATTATCATCTTCTCTTAGGCTAAGTCCCTAGTTATTTTCAGTTGTTCCTCAGTTCATTAAATAGATACCCTAATAATATCCTAATAGTATTATAGTGAGAAAGGACTTTTAAGCTGGTGCTGTCCCTTCCACAGAGCAGAAGTCTGAAGCAAAGATTTCCTGACAGCTTGATAAACGGCTGTCCAGCTGCTACTTGAAGCTGGACAGCCGATAATAGTCTCTTTCTTTCTACGTCATTGATGTCACTGTTGACTTGCTTTTAACTGTTAGGCAGTTCTTCCAAGTCCACTCCTGAAAAATGTGTTGTGAATTTTGGTGTTCAATGTGTTGAGGAAACGTTTGCACCGCAGTAGCATCACATTCAGATCATTATGTAAATTTTTTCTTTAAAAAAAAAAACTCCTGAAAAAGGTGGTGCAGGTTTCCAATCTCAATCAGTTGAAAGAGTTTGTCTGAGATTCTTTATAAGTAGTCAGTAGTTCAAGATAGACATAGGGATTGGAGACCTATCTATCTATATATAAAACAGAAGTCTGGTGGTATGTGTATGTGTGTATGTGCTCTATACAAACTTGCATTTTTTCACCAATCTCGCCCAAACCTGGCAGATAGATAGCTTACTGTAGTAAGATCAGCACTGTTGGGGTCACTAAAGCATAGGGGGCCTTTTTGCCCCCCAAAAAAGAGACAAAGAGGACACTCTTAATGAACAAGCAACAACCCTCTACTGAACATGTGCAGTTTTCCTTCCCTCTACTGAGCATGTGCAAACTGAGAGCATGTTTCAAACTTGGGCTCCATATTCAAACTGAGGCACCATATTTTCAAACGGCACACAAACGGAGAAGCCCGCCCCACCAAGTAAGGTCGCCTGCGACATGTTGGAGGGGGCAGAGGGGGCTTCAGAAGGCCTGCAAACGGCTGCGGCCCAGTGCTGCTGTCAAGCCCTGGCTGAGCTTGCCTTGCTCCAGAGCCAGCCTGGCCTTTCCCCAGAGTCAGCCTTTCCCCGGAGCCGGCCTGGCCTGGCCCCAGAGCCGGCCTGGCCCCAGAGTTGGCCTTGCTGGAGCAGAGATGTGGGAGGGAGCACCTGGGGCTTCAGAACACCCGCAAATGCTGCAGCACAAATATACTTCTTCTTTAAAAAAATAAATAATTGAGCAAGGCCAGGTAATCAGCTAGTTCATTATAAACCCCTTTTTATTGAAAACTGGTTGGGTGGATAAGTGGTTTTCTTCCCATTTTACACAGAAATATTACGGACTTTATCCTTTTTTTTCAGACTACATAATGCTGTACAAATGAAACAGAAAGATAAGCAGACCATCGGCCAATTGGAGAAAAAGCTAAAAGCAGAGCAAGAAGCACGGACCTTTGTAGAAAAACAGTTGATGGAAGAAAAAAAAAGGAAGAAGTTGGAGGAAGCAACAGCTGCTCGGGCTGTTGCATTTGCCGCTGCTACCAGGTACTGGGTTCCTGCTGCTTCTTTACTTCTAGACCTGTGTGGTTCAAACTTCAAGACACGTGGACTTCAACTGCTGGGGAAGTCTGGGAGTTGAAGTCCACGCGTCTTAAAGCTGCCAAGATTGGGAACCCCTGCTCGAGACCCAAAGATTTGGAAGGAAAGAATGGGGGAAAAAGGAGTTAATGGTTTGTCAAACATTTGCTAGAACAATAATGGTGAGAAATACTCCCCTCTTTCTCCGATTAATATTTTGAGTGCTCAAAGCATGCCGTGATATAGGAGCAAGGCTTTGTGCTGTTTCATGCAATTCATTTGTATTTGATACATGAAGTGTACAAATGTTTATGCCATAATATAAAAATGATACTCCAAGAAAACAACGTTCTGGCTTATAACATTTCAGGCTGTATGTATGGGGGCGGGGTCTCTACCGAGACATTTAAAACTACTTGGTATGAATGAAATAGTACAGGTGACCTCGACCTGTGATCATAATTGAGCCTGGCAATTAGGTTCATACATGTCACCATGTGACCAGACCTGTCTTAAAGACTATTATGGCCGTTATATGCCACCCCTCATTAAGTGAACCTGTTGTCGTCTACGAGCTGGGTTTCGGCAGAAGTTAACACCAGTTTCTGGCAAAAACATCCCAAATCGATCACACGGCTGCAGGACCCTGCAACCACCCCTAAATGAATGCCAGTGCCAAGTGCTCAAAATGCAGTCACTCACGTGACGATAGTGAGGGGTGATGTTAGATCTTTGAAAACTGGACCGTAAGAACCTTGGGAGAGGTCCGTCAGAACTTCAGACGGTTGATAAATGACTGGTCATAAGTTGAGGACTACCCGTAAAGCTCAGCTGGTATGACCTCTCTGAACGTTAGTCCTTTGTGTGATCAGAGCATGTTGTTCTCATACAAACATGTGAAGTCCTCCTTCCCCTATAGAATCTGAAGTTTAACAGTCCAGAACATGCTTTATTACAGTATACGAGAGCCTATAAACTTGCTCTCTTATCAGTGGCAGGATGGATAAACCCAGAGAGGGTTTGCAAAAGATTTAATCTGAACTTATCTGATGCCAATGTTTTTCAGCCACTGGTGAAGTATTAAATATGACTAAAAATGTACGTGCACATTTAGAGTCTTCCATCGCAGCATTTTCTATCCCAGATATTAAACTGAGAAGAGAAGGTTACAAATATATTAAAAAAGTTACCCTTCTCCTGTTGTTCAAAGCGGAGTTTCTGATTTTTTTTTAGGAAACAAAACCTCATTTTGGAAGCCTACAGCTGCAAACCTAACAGGATTATATGGTTCACAAATTATGTTTTCTTTCGCACTGCTATTCAGCTGTTTTACCAAAAGAGTCCGTACAATTGCATCCTTTTTTCCGCACATCGTGCTATTTTAATACATTCATGAAATTAGCGGAACCCCAGGCTGAAAGCGTGCCCTCTTCTTTCTTCCCCCTTATTTTGTTTGCTAGAGGAGAATGCACTGAGACATTACGAAATCGCATCAGAGACCTGGAGACAGAGTGCAAAAAGCTAACGATTGATATAAAGGTGAAAGAAGATCAGATACGAGATCTAGAAATGAAAGTTCAGGTAAGGAGAAAGTAACAAAATAGTCTGTGATTCTGTCTCTCAGCCAATATTCTAGGGTTATCTTTTAAATCATGAAAATGTTTGCAAGATTTGAAAGATACACCAGGATTTTACTCTTTTCTTACTCTAAATCAGCTTGAGGTGGGCTGCAATTCCATCACAGATAGATTGGGAATGCTGGGAATAATGGAAGCTATAGTGTTAACACACTTCCAAGGTGCCAGTTTGGGGAAGAGTGTATTTGAATCTGAAAGCTGTCTTTTTCTTTTCCATGCCTTTTCCAGCAAGAATATTTGCTTACTAAGGAGCATTTCTTAACCTACACACCACTGTTTGGGTAATAACAATCTGCAAAATGAGGTCTAACGTATTTCCTTAAAGTTCAAAATTAATTTCAATATTAATCCAGTGCAAAAAGTTTTCTTGATGTATATTCGAAAAGTAAAGTTATGTTCACAAAATGTGCTACATCCCGGCGTATTATATAATGTGTGAATCCTGCCTGAGTTGATACCTTGGTGGGTGCAAAAGGGATGAAGACCGTAATCGAATTGAAACCACAATTGTGGGGAAATGTGTAAACTGTGCTTAAGAAAAAAAATAAACTTTTAGAAACATTTGCAGAGTCTGGAAGCCATTGTTGACCTGCCTTATAGCAGTTTCACATTTTTGATGAGGCAGCATTTCCAAGGGAGAATGGGGAGGGAAAGTGAGCAATTTACCTTACTTCCTGAGGAGAGCCAGATTTTAGTTCCTCTTTAGGAACAGAAACTGGATGGGTGACCTTGGGCCAATCACTCCCCCTCAACTCAACTCAGGATCAGGATCTGTGACAAGCTGGCTGAGAAACAAAATCCCTTATGGCAACTTGCACTAATAGCTTTGTTGTAAGAACTAGACAAACGCAGTGCAAAAACAGTCTATGGGAGAGCAATTGGGGACTGAAAGCGGTCCAGCAGATCTGGAGGACACTGGAAACGGCAGCTATTAAGCGTACTTGAACAACTAATCACTGTATTTACTTGCCCACTTATTTAAGAAAAAAAACACTTTGTTCAGAGTCTTCAATTTAAATAGAACAGGGGTGGGGAGAATCTACAACAGTTTTGAATAACCTTTGTTTTTTGTTGAGAATTTAACATCCTATGAATTTCCAATGAAATACCTTCACTTTTCGAAAATTTTCTGAACTAGTCAAATTAGCTAAACAGACAGATGATTAGATGATTTGATTACCAAGGGTCAATAAAGGAAGGGCCAATAAAGGAAGGAAGTCACTATAGCTATAGTTACAAATTATTTTGAAATGAGATTAAAGGCATTTCTGGGGAATAGGGTTACCAGGTTTATATGCTAACTGTAGAATTTATCTGAATAGTATTTTGGGGAAAACATGCATCAAGGATTCTGCTTATCTCTTACCATGAAAACTTCTCAGAGACATTCTAGGTGTCCACTGCAAGTGACAAGAATGGCGTGTGAATGAGCAGGACATTTATGCTTTTACTTTAATTTGGAGCCTGAGAAACACAGATCAATGTGTGCCTTGTCAACTGTAGAATTATTATCATCCTCCTATATGCCTCATCTGATAATAGGTTTCCCTGCCCCAAAGCCAACATCTGGTGTTTCAACATTGCATTCAACATTCAACGTTCAGTGGTAACTAGAGGAATATATCACAGTCTTTTCAAAGCTCTTGAGAAAGAAATAATATCTATAGACTACTAAGACTCATGTGTCTATAGAGACAGGAAGTCTTCTACTTATGGCCACAATTGAGCCCAACATTTATGTTGCGAAGTGAGAAATTTGTTAAGTGAGTTTTGCCCCATTTTATGATTTTTCTCGCCATATTTGTTAAGTGAGTCATTGTAGTTGTTAAATTAGTAACACAGTTGCTAAGTAAATCTGAATTCCTCATTGACTTTGCTTGTCAGAAGGTTGCAAAAGTTGATCACATGATCCCAGGACACTGCAACCATCATAAATGTGAGTCTGCTGTCAAGCACCCGAATGTAAATCACATGACCATGGGAATGCTGCACTAGTTGTATGTGAAAAATGTTCATAAGTCACTTTTTTTCAGTGTCATTGTAACTTTAGTAACCATTGAATGGTCACTAAATGAACTGTTGTAAGTCGAGGACTTCCTATAACCTTTAACTGGGCGAAGTGGTACATCAAAGGGCAAAACTGTTTCCATCGTGGTTCTTCAAATGGACAGAATGCTGGGATCCATTTGCGCCCATGGAAATGACATTTTGGGCCACTCTTGCCCTTTTGGCATTGCCACGTTGTTACTCTTCAGCAGTGACATGATCCTCATTTACAGCGTTTCCTGACACCTTCCCAAAAATCATTGGGGAAGCCAGCAGGAGTACGTCAGTGGGGATTCCATGACTGCAGCTGATGTCAGGAAGGCAGTTAGTGGGTTTGGGTAAGGAAATATATCTGAAAGGATGAGCCAACAAGTCATGGGTTGTCTAGAGGCAACTAAACATTGCGATTCCAGTCCATACAAATTACTTTGATGTTCAAACACGGCTTAAATGTAAGTGTGTTTGTACAGCTGGACTCTTGGTGACTACACAGTAGTTGGGGGTTTTTTTGGCAACGGTAGGAAGGTGGTTTTCCAAGATTTTGTTTACCTTTCTAATCTACTCTGTAGCCCTGATTAACCTTTCCAGGGTTTACCCGATTATAACAAATAACATGCAAGTCAGAGGGTATTCCCAAGCGCCCAGAGTCACGTGTTTGCCCCAGTTTCGCCCCCCTTCCCCACCCATAATTTTTACTCCCCCTTGTATCTCGTGATAGTGACTGTGCTTGTAACGATCCTCCTTTAATTCCTTCGAAAGGAATGGCGGAAATACAAAGAGAATGAAAAGGACACAGAGGTATTAATGTCGGCCCTTTCAGCCATGCAGGATAAGACGCAGCACCTAGAGAACAGCCTGAGCGCAGAGACAAGGATCAAATTGGACCTCTTCTCTGCGTTAGGAGATGCCAAAAGACAGCTGGAAATAGCTCAAGGTAAGTGGGGCCCCCGGGCTTGACTGCTAGTAAATCTCGGGGTGCCTTCGGTGCGTTGTAAGAACCCAAAGTTCAGGTAGTCCTCATTTAGTGACCGTAGTTGGGACCAGCAGTCCACCATTAAGCGAAGCAATCGCGAAGGGAAACCATGGCTGTGCTTACGATCTTCCTTTAGCTTTGCTTTGCTTTTCCAGATATGCAACGGTCATAAAGGCAAGAATTTTCATCCCCATCATAATTGTGTGTATGGTTGCTAAGCAAGTTAGCCTCTGAAGGAGGACTACCTGTAATCCTTGTGGGAGCTTCACAGCTCCCTGTAAAAAAAAAAAAAGAATTATTAAATTTTCATACTATGAAAAACAAATGAAAAGAAAGACAGTAGGGAAATGGGAAAGGGAAGAACAGGAAAAAATGTGTAGGGTAGAGGAGGGAAAAAAGGCAAAAGGATTAACTTCCAACTTTTTTTAGTGCAGTAGAATATAAATAATAAGATACAACCTCAACTTTTTACTTTTAGGTACCCAGTACATTAGTCATTTCTAAAACAATAGACTTCCCTATTCAGAAAATCCCAAATCAAAACTTCTTCTTTTTTCTTTCTCCAGCAGTGTCAGTTCTTTTTCTGAAGGGAAATGAGATGGCCAGATAATCCTAATCAAATTAAGCAACGCTTGTTATTAAAAAAAGTAACAGTCTAACCAAAGACAGCTCCCTCCTAACCCATTTCTGTAGTCCTTCGTAGTTTTCAACACTATATACCCAAAACTCAATTGCAAAGTGTTAATTGTATAGCACAGTTTTTTCTCTCTTTATGTTGAAGCAGTTAAGTGGAGAAATTGGAGGTTTTCTGTTATTCTTTTGTTTAAATCAAAGTACAGGCCCTAAAAACAGGAAGAGGGTCAGGGATTCTCAAGAGAAGGGGGCAAACCTATTCTCCAAAGCACCTGAAGGCAGGACAAGAAGCAGTGGATGGAAACTAATCAAGGAGAGAAGCAACCTAGAACCAAGGAGAAATTTCCTGACCCTGAGACAAATCAGTTTTGAAGCTATGGATGCTGTAACACTGGAAGTTTTTAAGAGGAGATTGGACAACCATTTATAGGGCTTCCTGCCTGAGCAGAGGTTGGACTAGAAGACCTCCGAGATCCCTTCCAACTCTGTTATTCTGATTTCAGTCCTGGCTATTTGAATAAGCTCAGTAAAAAATAATGGGGTGAGATGGGGAAGAGAGTGCAAGCATGGGTCAGAAAAAGGAATTTGCCGAGTTTGTTTGTTGTTGGGGTTTGGGGTTTTTTTTGGCTTTCCAAGGATAACAGCAAGCAGTGCTAGAAAACAGTTCATTAAACTTTACCAGATCTGCAAATGCAATTCGAAGTGTGGACTTTGCAAAAAAATGCAGTGTTAAGAAATTAAGAGCACGGGCACAGCTGGAATGCCTCATGTTCTGAGCACAATGGAATGCTGAGAAAAGAGAAAAATACATTGCTAAACGGTTCTTAAATAGATGGATTGTATCTCTAACTCTGTGGCTATTGTGTTTTGAAACCTTGAGAAAAGGATTTTTAGTGCAGCGTTGAAATAAAACGCACACTTGGTCTCCCAGGATAGCAAGAAGCAAACCCTTCTGTCTCCATCTCTCTCTGTCCCCCTGGAAAATATTGCTGAGGAGAGAAGAGCCCCTTTGGGCTTGAAAACCGTTGCAAAATCAGACTCTCCTCCCCAGTTTCAGTTTGGAGTTTTGTCGGGTGCTGTGAACTGCCGTTTGATCCAGCAGAGGGTGCACAAAGCTAACAAAAGAATTGTCTTTCTTGAGTGATGCCAGTACAGATCCGGGAACTGGGATATTTATTTGTCTTTGATACGCTGTAACACCACCCTTCCTTTTATCATCATACCTTTTATCGCTCCCTGCGAACATTAGAACCATCCCAAATTTGCCCACCTTCCGCAAGGCCGTCAAAACCCGGAAGGCCTGGAGTTAAGACCTTCCTCCCCTCTGGTTGACTGTGTGATATGAATGAGTTTGTTTTTTATTGTATAGGGCACGTTT